>PVLD010010262.1:0-26843 GCA_004027595.1 Dinomys branickii
TCCGACTGTGCCGCGGCAGCCCTCCAATCCTTTCCTCCAGGAGAGGTTCTGCTTGGTTTTTCCTAGAGCTTCAGTTTCCATTTCAGATCCTTCTTGAGTTCAGGGTATGTACCTCTCTCCTTTCTGTCTTATTCTAGTCATGTTATTTATTTGAAGTTTTCCTTCTTTTGCTGACTGTTTAATTATTTGTTCTGTTTAGAGAGTTATTTCTATAGCTGTTCTTGGGATTGTGGTCTATTTTTTCTCTGTCTAGAATATCTTTTAGTGCTTTTTCCAATGCTGGTTTGGCACTCATGAAGTTCTTCAGTTGTTCTTTGTCGTGGAAATTTCATATAGACATTTTAATAGCTAAGGATTACTGAAGTCACACCCATTTTCATAAAGATTTTAACAAAACTGTATGAAGAGAAAAATGATTAAGATAAATCCATTAAGGATTTTTATTAGGAGGAGAATGAATAGCCAGAAATACCCACCTACTTCACAGATTTTCGTTGCCTTTCAGGTTCTGTGCCCTCCCCATCTAGTCTCACCTTCAGTGCCTAGAGCAGTGATGGTGAACTCTTTGGCAGTTTCGATGGTACAAACAATGTGCTGTGGCATGCATGCCATAGGTTTGCCACCTAGAGTATCCCACAACTAACAAAGCACTACGTTGAAAGAGTGCATCTTCATTACGGTAATTGAAAATACTATCAGAGTTGTTTTTCTTTAATATTTGTAACATCACTGTAAAAATAATAATTTAAGTAGAAAATTATAATCAAGTATTTCATTGCCTCATTGATTGTTTAAGGGGTGCAGACTCTCATTACATGGTGCAGGTCTCTCTCCAAATTCTCAGCTCAAACGATGTTTATGCTCAGACTCTTGAGTCACTAGGACCACAGGCACAGCACCATACATGGCTAGCTGTGCTCTTGTTTACACTGAACTATCAGAGGTCTAATTCCTTGTACTACGCTATGCCAAGTGCTTGCTAGTGTTATCAGTCTCCCAGAGACACTGCAAGAAAGGAGGAGGTGAGTCCAAGAGTAGGCTGTTCCATCCACGTGAAGCTCAGATTTTTAAATTTGATTTTAACATGAAGGCTTCTAGAAATATCAACCCAGGAATGCATTCACTAGGGCATGGTGGTTCCATTTTATTTCTAAGCATGGCCAAGAGTTATTGGAAGATGGACGGTGCCTTTGGCATTGCTGGAACAGTTCTTCTGGGTAAAATTAATCAAAGGTTGACTCTTAGTGGTCAAGGGAAAATAGAATAAAATGTATATGTTAATACTTGAAAGGGATTTTTGATGTTATATTGGGGTAGGGGAAGAAATGGTGTGCTGTAGTACATGACAAGCAGTTAGATCATCCAGTGACCCATGCATAGACTTGGCGCACAGCTTACAGGATGGAAAGTTTGTACTACTGCCGACTCATCACTCAGCTACAATGTGGCCTTTAAACTATGGTACAATAGCAATGATTCCTCACAGCTATGTGTTAGAAAATTTGCACAAGCTAAAAAGTACAAAATTTTAAGTTTTACAATCCTGTGAAAGATATTTTGTGCTGTTATTATTGCAACACATTCGTAATGTTAGGCAGAAAATCATTAGTAGGCTGGAGACAGGCAGCTGGGAGGCTACTTGAGAAATAAAGAACATGTGATTTTTCTTTACCTTTAATCATAAGAGTAAATCACCAAAAGCTTGTGATTTCAAGCTTAAGCGCAACATCTCTTAGTATGCTGATGTGGTCCAGGGCCCATATAAAGTTGGTGAGGTCTTAAAATAGAACTACATGAAGATATCAGTCCAAGAAATAGCAGAGACCTATTTCTCTCTAAGGTAGGTAAAAAAAAAAAAAAAAAAAGCAGTGCATTTTCTTTCTATGAGAACAATAACAGGGTTAGGGCTCACTGTAGGAAGGGGCAGAGGCAAAATCTTGGCCCTTAGCTGCTGCCCATTAAAAGCATGACCTGTGCTTTCGCCTGTGATAGCAAGGGACGTAAAAGCCATTTTTGCTGTGAACTTTAACTCTGCATTTGGGACTACAGACACGGTGTAAGTAACTAAAGACAAAACAAAGTTTACTTTTATTTTGTATTCTCTGTTGCTGTAAAATTTGGGTCAAGTTTCTTCTCAGTTCTATATATAAAAATGTTAATCATTTAGAGAGTATCTAAAATTGGTAAAACATGGTTGATTAGACTTGAATTTACATAATCTTACTCCCTTCAAGTTTAAAAACACCAGGATGGAATATTTCCAGGGACTTCCAACTGTGCTGAAAGAGTCTACTGCCATTTTCCTGAACCTCCTTGTCCTAAATCTGAGTTCACCGGGGAACCAAACCCTCCCTCAGCTATAAGAATTCCAGAAGTGTGACACCAGGACTGAGATCATGACCCACTGGTCCCCAGCCCTCCAGCTGATTCTTAGAAGCTAGCCTTGCGCTTTGTAAGTGGGCCAGTCTGCGCCTTGGGGCCAGTGTGTCCTCTCCAGTTACCCAAGCTGGATCCCTTTCCTTATTTTCCCTCTAACTTTCCAATGAAAACTTTTTCTGTTCAGTTTTGCTTTAGCGTTAGTTATATTATTACTAAACGTAGGGATCAGCAGCAATGGCTCGGGTAAGGAAGGGAAGTAAATAGCACAAACCATAGTCATTGTCTTTATACAATCCTGATGCCTCAAGAAGCCATAGCGTCAACTCTGTGGCTGCATCCCAGGTGCAGTGTGTTTGTAATTAGTGATTAAATTGTTCTTTGTACTTTAAGTGCTTAGATTCTGAATTTAACTCGAATAAAATAATTCAAAACATATTATCAATGTAATCATAAAATCTATGAATCAAACGCTATGTGAATAGATTGAAATTCCTCTAGGCAGAGAATACACGCAGCAAATTGAGTTAATTGCTAATATCATTTTTGAGATTGTTTGGACTCACAATAGGTCACTAATATTTTTCAAATGAAAATGAAACATCTGGAGCATGTCCCTCTTTATTATTCAGAAAGGGTCTCATGTCTCAATATTTTAGGGCATTTTATCCCTTTATACATAACATGATTAATTTACCCCCAGAGACCAGGGTACTTCAGGGCATATCTAAATTTAAATATATATTTGTACTTATTTCAAAAAATAGAATGTGTGCTCTGTTCTTACTATTTGAAATATTTCTAAATTGTAAGTGTTAAGAGCAGATTTTACCCTGCATTATTCCCAACTTTTTGCTAAGAAGATGTAAAAAAGGATCTCGTATTTCTCACTTTTGACAATTACCTAAAGCTCCTTGAACTCACTTGCTGGTGAAATTACATGTTGTCCAAGGATCTTTGTTATTTTTCTGCTATGACTATATTTTTTTCAAAAGATAAGAGATTCATCATCAGACCTTTAAAAAATACAGCATTTACTGAACCTATTATCCCTCGTCGAGGTCTGAAAATCACCCAAAAGGAGACTTGGCTTACAAGAGGAAAAGCACTGTTGATTCAGGCAAGGCCGGGGAGTAAATGACAAGTGACATCAAACCTAAATAAACCAGGCAGGGATGACTGAAAGATCCAAGAGAGAGTCTTACAGTTTGACTGGGCCTCATTGTGGAGACATAGATGTCAGAAAAGAGCTAGACAATGAAAAATTCATGTAAGTACAAATAAAATTGCTACAGCTGTGTAAAAATCTAGGCATACACATATTGAATGGGTTGACACATCCAGTGTATACCTTAAAGAGACAGCTGTTCTTTTTACTATTGCTCACTTGCTGGCTCTAGCTCCTGGTCCTGAACTGATAATATATATTAGCACTCAGCAGGTTATGTGTCTTAGTTCAAAACATTATTATGGAAATGAAAATAATATATAGTTTAATATTTAATAACACCCTATTTCAATTTATTAATTTTTCATTGGAAATATTGTCATTATATATTTGTAATCTTTTTTTCATATTATACAATAAATATGCACGACTTCATAAAGAGAAAAACTTACATGCTGCTATGTATTATACCTACGAGACAATGCTAAAAATTACAGTACAAAACAACTTTCAGTAACTGTAAAAAGGACCAGAATAAAATCAGTTTAATTTAGTACTGTCTATATCTTATGTTCTAATTGCTTTTACTTACCGGTGGCCTTGTGTAACTAGAATTCCAATATATCTGTACTGTTACTGAGAAGTTCTATATCTATATTGTGGGACTATTCGGAATGTTCTAAGACGCTGTGGAATAAAAGATAAATGAACACCTGAGTAACTGACTGAGAAAATAAATGAATAATGTCCTCCACTTGTGAACAAGTGGCATGAAAGTAAATTATGTCATGTATGACTAGTACAGAATAAATATTTCAAATAACTGCATGAATTTAGTGTAGGCTTGTAAGTGAGCTCAATTATTCTGAAATACAAACTATCTTCTCCCGTACCTAACTTCCTGGAGCTGCTATCTCCAAGATGCTATTATGCTTCACTTACATCTTAAAATTTAGAAAATGTAGCATTTTCTGGCATTCTATGCAGCTTTTAGTGTGCTTTCTGGCATGTAGATAGAATTGATGTAGTCATTAAATTAGACTCACAAATTTACAGAGCTTTAGAGGACAGTGCTGCTTTTGGAAATCATTTAATCAAAGAATCTTTCATTTGTTTCATCAAACACAAGAGGGTAAATGGTAGGAACATGCCCCTGATTTACAGTTAGCACTGGCTAAGGTTGGTGACTCGGGCTGTTCTTGGTCACCATTTGGCCCCCACACTATATTGAGACTTTTTTTTAAGAATACAAAGATACCCAGTGATATCATACAGCATATAAACTATTTTAATGTTCATTCATATAATAATATTTTGATCAATGTAATATATAACCAAATTTAAAATAAGTAATAAAATACTTGGAGTGGAATTATTAGACTTGGTTTTATGTGTATTAAAAATATATGACCTTATGTTTCATGCATTTTTATTTTCATTTCCTGTTCTGTTGTCATGAGCCATAACTATAATTGATATTTATCAGTCAAATAAAATATAATGAAAGGACAAAACTCGCAAATGCTAATAACATTGAGGACTGTAGAATGTTCATTGTATATTGAGTCTATCCAGAAATCTTCACTCAAAGATTTGAATAAAGGTCAGTAGTTTATATTTCCCTACCATGACTCGCACACCCCTAAAGTTGCCTGAGAAAATTTAATACTGCCAGAAAAATGCATTGTTCCCCATCAAAACCTGGTAAAATGCAGATAGGACCCTGAACTCCCTGTTAGAGCAGTCACTTGAAAAATCTTGCAATTATCAATCCTTTCTCTGCTCTTTGGTATGCAAATGTGCCTGCCAACCTTGTCTCCTCAAGGATCTGAGATCTTATCTTTGCAAAATAGACATTTAGAAAGTTGACTTGCTACACGTTGCTCGTTGCTGTCCCTGTGAAAGATGAGGACCAGAGGCATTAGGTAAGTTACTCACGCTGTCACCAGTGTGTGCTGCTGTGAAGATAGTGCTTTGTTTCTCCTTCCCAGACATCACCGAGCAAATCTGGGTGGCTTAGTCACACTGGAGTGACTCCATTCACACCTGCCAATGCCAGGCTTTTGAACATAACCTTGATCTTAAAATATCTCCTACTGCATTAATTGTTACTGAATAAACTCTGTATTTATTGGTTTGGTTAATGTCCAACATTGTGTAACTTCGACAACTCATTGGTGGGTGAGCAGAACTGACAGATCAAGCTTGAACTATGGGTGACTGAGCGAGTTCACCTCATTGAACAAGCAAGGAAGGCCTGTTCCCACAGGATGACACTAAGATGAACTCCTCTCTCACCTACAGTGTGCTAATTTCATAATACCTTTTGACATTAAATATTTTAAACATGAATATCTGAATGCTGAATAACTTCAGTGCACCTAGAGGACTCTATTGTTGATGCTAAAGATAGAAGGATTAACCCATGACCCTGTATAAACAGTTTTACTCAGAGTAAATTCTTGCTAACCTCAAAGTAGGCCTTGAACATTGTGTTGAAAGGCTGGGTGGGTTCAAGGTGTAAAGCCTTTGGTATAAATGATAGAGGCCAGGAAAATGTTGCTAAGTGGACTGTACAAGTGTTCAAATAACTTTCCAATGTAGAAGGGAAATAATCTATGCTAATGTGCAGACTTACTTAGAGCCTTAGTTGCCAATGTTTTCATGTATGGTTTGTTATAAGTATGGAAGGCATAAAAAATTTAATTCGAGGTTAGTATTTTATTAAATGTTAAGACACGCCTTTTTGTTTATAATTTTTTTCTTTTAGATAGAGGTGGAATTGGTTTTTAAAATAATGTATTTATAAGTATAACTTCTAATATATGCTGTATTTTAAGAAACAATGTTATTTTAAAAATAATTATATTCTAACATAAATTACCCACCTTTACACAATTCTTTAATCTTTCAGAGTTACATAGAAGCTGTGAACATGTCACATATATTAAACAAGTGTAAATACTTTGTACAGTGATTATATATATATATAACAAAATTTTTTGTCACAACTTTTCTCCAGGAAATATAATTCATGTAACAGATGTAAAGATAAAAACATTAAATCAGATTTTAGTCTCTCCATCTCTGTCAATTAATGGGCACAGTATATTTTTCTAGTAGAAATAACTTGGGGATTTACATAGACCTGCTTTTTATTTTTGTTTAAAAGGAAGAGGTATTGAACTCTCAGTTTACAACAGGATACCGATTATTTGCAGACAGACTGTAGCAAGATTTAAGAGAGACCATTTGAACCTGTCAAAAGAAGGAGCCAAAGGCAAAATTAACCAACTTGATAATTTACCAGTGAAAAGGGTTAGACATAAACTTGGCCTTGTTATTTACCCTAAACAATATCAACAGTATTGGTAAGAGTGCTGTAGAGCTCATGGGAATTTCACACATTTAATAGGAAGTATTTACTAAGTGCCTATGAAATTCAAGGTCTTGAGTTTTGTGAAAATCTGAAAGAGGTATTTAAAGAGTTGAAGCATTTAAACACATAAGCAGGATGGAACGTCAGATGTAAATGTTTTAGTTCCCTTTCTGTCATTACAGCTGAATGCAACATACTGGGTAACGGAAAAAATAGGGATTTATTTAACTCCCAGTCCCAGAGGCCAAGAAGCCAGAGGACATGGTACTGGTATCTTCTCATTGTGAGCCTACAGTCTTCTTGCTATATTGTAACGTGGTACAGGGTGTCGTATGTAAAAGAGAGCAAGCTTGACAGAAAGATACCACTTTTATGACAAAACCAACCCTAATATAAGCTGTTAATATATTAATCCATTTATCCATGAATAGTCTAATTCATTCTCAAGATCTATTGCAGAGACCTGCCTCCAAATAACATTAAAGAACACGTTTGCTCTTCTTCACTGGGAAGAACCATTGCTGCTAAAACTTGATATGTGTTTCCAATGCAAGAAATTTGGAGACATTGAAATCAGAGTAGTGAGTCATTAACTTTCTTAGCTTTATTTGTAAATGGTAGCTGTATCTATTTTCTTTTTCCTACATGGAAAATTCATAAATAGAAAAGTATTACAAAACTATCACAGTGTTAGTGAACGAGTTAAGCAGTTGCCTATTATTAGCAGAAGTTTTAGAAATTGTACATTTAAAAAATAATTATACAGGAAATTTCCAGTGGAAATTAAGAACTTGAATTTAAAAAGAAAATCAAGGTAAGACATTTGGATACAATTGCAGGTAGCAGGCAGACAGGTTCCTTAAGGGTGGGTTCCTATATACATATCTTCTGTTGCCAATCTTATTGCTGGATTCAATTTTGTCTTCTTCTCTTAAATGGCTTTGGCCCCATTCCACACATTGCTTCCTAAGACTTAGTACCTGGAAATGATTCCTGCTTTTAAAAAAGAAGGACAAAAACTAGAGAGACGATAGCTGTGTGTGACAGAAGAAGAGGCTGATACGGAGCACGTTCCCTTCCTAAGGACATAATCACCAACCTTCTCCAATTCATGTGGGATAGAAACACGTTCCTCTTCTATGAAAGCCATGACTTGGTAATTAAATTCGTTCGTATAATTTAGATATACATATTGATCACATGTAACAGAGGAAATTTGTACGTGTTCATGATCTATCTTGGTTCCTCTTTTCCCATTCCCCTCCTCTCTCTCCAGCTCCTCTCTCCTTCCTTATTTGAAAAGCTTTGCTTTCCGCTTTCTGCGCTTTTCTCATTTTTTTCTTTTCCCTCCCATTCTGTCTTTCCTCACCTTTCTTTTTCCTTTTGAACAATTACTGTGAAAGGTACCAGAATCTGTAGTGTGAATAGCTGTGGAACCGTTACATAGAAACTAGCCTCGAAGGAAACCCTGGCACCCAAGAAACACAAATAAGGAAGTTTTATGCCCAGCGCACCCAAGAAAATATTTGAGAGATACAAATGTCTTAATAAAGCACGTTATCTAAACTGAAAAGCATCCCACCATGTTTCCATCCGCATAGCCACCTTCAAACTAATGAAGCCTGAAGATAAGTACAGCATTTTATGTCTTTATGGAGAAAAGAATCAGATGATATTCAAATAGTAGAAATAGCAGAGAGTATGGAGAATATATTGTGGAAACTTGCTTCAAAAGAAGATTTGGAAAATGGGGAATAAGTGAAGTGGAAAAATTAAATTATCATGTGCAATTTGAATAACAGTGTGACAGAACTGAAGATAGCTTTTGCAATTTGTATGACTCTTTAACAAAAGTTCAAATGCTCTTTAATTTGCCACCAGGTTAAAATGTATAGAATTGATGTGTCCTAAAAAAACAATAATTCCCAATTAACATTTAATAGTTCGAACTCAAGAAGTGGTGTGAAAATAGGGGGAAAAAATCTGTTTTTAACTGAACTGTGGTGAATTGGTCAATTTCTACTGAATTTTACTCTTTGCATCATATCCTGTTTTGAATCACGTCACAGATTCGAGAGACACAGTGCTAGAAACGTTTCCGGAAAGCAAAGCCAGTGGTATTTCATCCTCCTGGGTACCAGTGACGGAGCAAACGGAAGAGCTTATCACGGGATGCGCTACTCCTACAGTTATAATGTTCTGGGAAGGGAAGCGTTTGATGTCCGCAGCGCCTGTTCCTTCCGCCCCCTCAGGTGCGGTTTGTACCACCGTACGTTTTTCTCTCTTTCTCCCTCTCTTCTCTGGAATAATAAAATGTTTTCATATCAGTTAAAGTATTTTCAAAACCTTTATTATCCTAGACTGCTTGCCCATCACATTTAATACTGTATGTGGGCAGTTATCACAGGGGGTTATTAAACCTTTCAAAGAGACTTAGCCTAAATTAAATAATCTTCAGATACAAAATTTTCATAGGTTGTCCAAGAAAAAACAGTGTAAACTATCCATTAATGTTTTTATTGCGTATATGTTGAAAGGAGAGCATTTCATGTGGTTGGATCTAGTAAATATGCTATTAGATCACCACCAGTTACTTTTTTTTTGACAATCTGTCATGGGCTTCATATTTTATTTTATTTTATTTTATCCTTTTGTTTTTCTGTGACAAGGGCTTCTATGAATTTTGTTCAGCCTTGAATGCACTAACTAGACAGGCTGTACCTGAGCACAGGGACCCTCCTGGGTCAGCCTCCTGGATGCTGATATTATGGGAGTTAGTCACCACACCCCACTGTGATGATTTCTGATTTTATGCGAAGTTCATAGTAATTTCTACAGGGCATCACTCTTTGTAGACATAAATACTGGTGAAAGTATGAGTCAGTTTGATGTGATTCAGGTCACAGATCTAATGTGATGTATAGAAATCCTGATCACATATAGTATAGTATCAACAATACCTTGTATAGGAAATTGGCTTTAAGAAAACATGAATTTCACAAAGGAAACATAACTGTCACGAAAGCATAAAATGAATAGATTCAAGTGTGAACATAACAGCAGAATCAGGAGGAGGTTGGACTTTTGGCATTTGGAGATAAATTGAGACAGAGTTGGACAGGAATCTTGATGGATCACTAAAGAAGATCCTTCTCTTAACCTGATTTGTTGGTTCATTTCTTGTGTTTTTCTCCCATTGACTTGGTCTCCACCCTGCCTCATACATCCAGTACCTCAATCATAAGCCTGACTCTTTCCCTTTGATAATTTCAATTTCTTCCCCGCATAATCCCAGTTTTGTACTTTCTACTCCCTGACTTTCTCCACTGAGCCTTCTAATTTCCTCCCTCCAGGTCTGCCTTTCAACACATGCAAAGTAGTAACTGTGTGTCTTACCGGTCCTTAAAGGCAGCATCCTCACTTCTTTTCCCTCTATGTAAAATAAAGTTCATGATATATCATTAAAATCACTTTGTTTCACATACTATTTGCTTTATTGCTCCTTATTGGGCTCATTATAAAAACCCAGTCTGATTACTGTAGTGAAAAATGACTAGAAAAGAACACAGGACCACTATTCAGGTCTGATTCAAAAATCACGAGCATTTATTCAAAAAAGGTCCTTGATGCGGAGGACTAATGAAATTATATCCCCCTTTCCACATACTTCCACAATTCTTCTCCATGTTCCCACAACTCTGCCCTTACAACAGTTCTCAGTCAATGCCCTGCTTTCTAGCCGCAGTTAAGAGCTTCCACTGACACAACAGTCCTTAGAAAATATTATCTGCTCCTTTTCTGACATGCTGAGACAGTAGTGAAGCTCAATTTTCAGTACAGTGTACCTCAAGTGTACCTTTTGTCGAATAGCAAATGCTCAAATATTCCTTAAGCAAATAAATGAATAAAAGATAAGCATGAAAAATATTTTCTGGTTATCTCCCCATTAATTATCACTTATTTTAATACTATATAAGAGCTAATATACTACCAATTTCGATTTTACTTTGTTTCAAGAATTCAAAAAATAATTGACAGTTTTTCCCTGTATATTTCAGACTGGCTTTGAACTCACCATTTACATACCAGACAAGCCTTAAACTCACAGCGATTCTCCTGCCTCAGCCTCCCCAGTACTAGCATTACTAGTATGTACCAACAGGACTGCTGAGAATTTATTTTTTTATGAGAATCTTTCATTCACTTATTTTTAGTGACAAATGAAAAGAAAGTTGTTACAAATAGAAAACAATCTGTTAATTATGGCAGTTGTCAAATAGCAAATACTCAAATATTCCTTGAGTAAATGAATGAATAAAAGAAGCATGAAAAATATTTTCTCTTGGGGCTGGGGATATAGCTCAGTGGAATAAGCGCTTGCCTAGCAAGCGCAGGGTCCTGAGTTTGATCCCCAGTACCGCAAATAAATAAATAAATAAATAATAAAAATAAAAGCTTTAAAAAAAAAAAATATTTTCTTGTTAAATATATATAACTATGCAAAGTTTGGAGTGGCAAACTTCTTGGGATAAACATATATAAAATTTGATTTACTTTTTTCTTTATACAGTACTGGGAGTTGAAGCCAGGTTTTTGGCACTGAATTATGTCACCAGCATATTTTTAATTATTTGTTTTGGTTTAAGACCTCATTAAGTTGTTAAGTTGCCGTGGCAGAGCTCAAACTTGTGATATTCCAGTGTCAAGCTTACCAGGTGCTGAGATTATAGGTTTGTACCTAAGGAAACCTGCATTGATTTATTGTTAATATTATTTTAATAAATTGTCTCATAAAATTTAATTTTTTGAATTTACAGTTTGCTTAAATTGACCTAAAATTTTATGAATTTATTTTTATACTCGCTATTGGTTTTGTGGTAGCAGCCTTTTTAAAATACATTTTATAAATGCATCTTGAACTTATTTCCTTTGACTAAACACAACCAAAAAAAAACCTCCTTTCTTTGAGAAAGTCATCTTTACTGACACAGTTTTCAAATTGTCCCCATCTGTAAGTGTGTCTTGGTTACGTTTCTCTCATTGCTGAGACAAAATACTCAACACCCAAAATAAAGGAAGGAAAGGTTTATTTAGCTTACGGTTTGTGGAGGTTTCAGTCCTTACTTGGCTTATTCTGAGGCAGAGTGGCACATGGCAGAGGGCAAATGTTCATGGCAGCAGAGCACAGCAAAAACAACCAGAAAAAAGGGAGGAATGGCTGCAAGCAGCCTCTTTTTCTCCCTCACCTTGTAAACAGCCTACCCCCACCCAGGGGGCATGTAGCTCTCACACAAAGTCCATGCCCTCCTCTTCCACAGGGACAGGATGTGTACAAAGTAAGCACCCTGGCTTCCAGCTGAATCACTCAGCCAAACCTCTGGACTCCCCAAGTTGACACAATGTATCAACCATAACATTCCATCCCTTGTCAACTTGGCAACTAGACACATTTCTTTAAACCAGTTTTCAGATACAAAGACATGCTTATATTAGAACCGTGACAAAGTGCTAAAGATGACTTTATTTTGCCACATGGTTCCAGACGAGTTTCATGGGTAGGAGGAAGCGCTAGGGTCATTCACTGCAGCAACTTTTGGAAGTAGTTGCCATAGTCTCATTCAATTCCCTGATGCTGATTTGTTAGTAAATGTAGAGTTTTTTTGTACTTACTGGACAGAAATTGTCTTTGATTATTTCAAAGGTGGTTTAAAAATCACATAGTTTTATGTTGGGAACATAATTTTAAGATCATTTTGTTCAGCATGTCAAAATATAAGTAGAAAGTGTCACCCATTAGAGCCCAAAATCTGCCCACTACAAATTACGTGTAATGCTAGGTATTACCGTTCAGTCAGTCCAATGCTTTTGCTATTGACAAATCATTATAGCAAAATTCCTTCTTTTTTAATACTGGGAATTGAACTCAGGGTGTTGTGCTTACCAAGTAGGTCCTTGTGTCATTAAGGTATATCCCCAGCCCCTGCAAATCCTCTTCTATCAAGACTTTTCTTTAAAGAGCTTTTTAGCTGATACATAGATCTGTAATGGAGCCTGTTTTTAGCTTGTGTGAGGTTCTGGGTTCACTCGTAAGACCACACACTTTAAATAAAGAAAGACTAATGAAATATGTATCTAAGGAACAAAAAAGACTAAACACATTCTTTAGTTCAATGTAATGGAAGCACGCTGAATGAAAGGTTTCTTGTGAAGATTAAAAGGCTCCACGAGGAGAGGGTTGGATGTCATCTGATCACTAGAGTCCCCTCTCAAGGAGGTTGTAACCAAGATTGATTTGAGAGGAAGCACATTTATAGTTAGTCCGTGACAAGCTAAAACAAAGAAAATATGAGAAATATAATTTCAGTCTTTATTCAACAAATGTCTTCAATGTTTGCGTTCAATTTTTAATGGTGACTCAAATTCAGTGTAGAGCAAGAGAAAGAAAAACAAAGACATTTTCAATTAGGAAAGCCTAACTTAAATTGGCTGTATGGCTTGCTAGTAGTGGAAAGACGTTATCAAGGTTCTTAGGCACATAGATAGAAACAAAAGTAGGAAAAGTGTATTGCTTTTCAAACCTAATCAAATACTACCCACTAATCATTAAACATTTCAGTATTTCAGATAATTAGGGGAAAACACAACAAAAATGTAAATCAAAAGAAAGCAAATGTACTTTTTCCAATAGATTCTAAGTGACTTTCTACCAGTTAAACAATCAAAAACAAATCCATAAGATGCCATCCATAAGATGCTCTTTTTCTAAAGAGAGAAAATAATTTTTAAAAATTATAGTATAAATTTGTTATAGATGAGTAATGACAGCTGAGAGTACTATGCTTAATTGCTACTAAGCAAGCTAGTGAGTTATAGGTGGCATTTCTCCTCTCTGCCAAGACATTTTAAAAGATAATAAATCATCACTGCTTGAAAAAAACCATACTCAAACATGTAAATTTCAATATATACCAAGAAATACAAAAAAGCAAGAATGCTAAGAAAAACAAATTTTCTTATCAAAATAAAAATAATTTATAGGTAACTATAAACTCCATATTGCTCTATCTCCACTACTCACTGCAGACAGAACTGAAATTAAATAATATTTATTCATCCTAATTTTTTGGTAAATTCTATTTTTAAGAAATTATTTACTATTTGTGCACACCTATATTAACATAAAAATTCTCAGACCATTTATTTAATAATTATAAACATTTATGCTTACCGTATAATTTAAAAAATATTATTCCTTACAGAAAACTTCTCCAAATCATCAGCAAAAGCCTCTTTCTGGCAGTCTATATCAATCATTTTCCATATGTGTATCAAGTGGATAATTACAGCACATGTGAAAACCTAAGCCATCTTTTCAAATAAAGTATTTTCTTTAAAATTGATAAATCACATCTCAGATATCTGGTTTATCTTGACTAATGGTAATTAATTTCCTAGTTACATGCAGTTAAAAGGGACACTGAAGTTTAAAATGTAATATATAAAAACCTCTTTTATGTATATGGTGGTTATAGGGGAGTGTCAACTTGCTTGACTTTGAGTTATACCAAAAGGATCTGGTGAGCACACTCTAGGTGTGTATGGATGGGACACAAAGCCTTGTTCTTGGACTCTGTGTCGGTTGCTTCATTCTTTCATTCTGACACTTCTCTTGCGCTGCTTACTTTGCTGCCACGAAGTGAACAGCGTTCCTCTATCATGGTTTCCACCATACAGCTAATACACTATGGACGAAATATCCCCACACTGTGGATCAAATTAAACCTCTCTACCTTTTATTTGTTGTTAGTGTTCGATGTATGTCCAGCAACAATAAAATTGGTGAATATGAAAGACTACCTTTTTCCTTTTCTTATAACACTATGGACGATGTTATAAATGAATATTAGAATTTTTTTCCCCCACACAGTTCTGGAGTCTGAGAAGACCAATTTCAAGGTTCTGAGAAATTCGGTGTCTGCCAATGTCCAATTTCCTGGTCCAACAATAATAAGATTTTTGCTGGCTGTGACCTCTCTTGGTTAATACAGCAAACGATCTCTCTGGGACTACTTTCACAAAATGATTAGTCTCGGTCATGAGTGAGATACTCTCAGTATCTCATCACATTCCCAAGCCTCACCTCCTAATATTATCCCACTGAGTATTAAGTTTAAACATGAATTTTTGGGGAAAAAGGTCATCTACACTGAAGCATGTATCAATATAATTATATTGGTCAGAAAGTATTTTTTGAAATATGTGCATATGTATTTCTGGTTATTTGATATGCAAATTTTTAAATACATACCTTAAATTGACTAAAAGAATAAAAATAGCACCTTATGTAAGAGAATGAATATTTCCTTTTTAAAATTCTGTTCTTTTTCTTCTTGAAATAAAAGTAAATAAATTAATAAAATAAAAATTAATGAATAAAGTTCTATTCTATTGAAAAACAAATATGTAATATAAGTGAGATGTTTGGTCTTTGCTGCAGATCTTTTTGTTTCTGACAAAAGCTACTTTTTAAAAATCAAGTGGTTTGCTAGAACATGTACACCCAGTGATTGCCTGTGGTATATATTTTAAAAAGAAATCACCATGTATTTTATTTTACCCGTTCAGTATACATTCACTATAATGTTAACACCATAACTGCAAGTCACAGATGTTTGACCACCAGTTCAATCCTCTCTTTTTCTAGGAAAACGGCTCTGGTATAGTTGTTTTCAAATTCATTTCATGGCTGTGCATCTGAGAGTTAGACAGACTTACACATGTACAGGGTGAGGTTAAGGAAGCTAAAAACTGGCATGTTTTGCAATGAACTTGATGAATAGATATACATAGTGAAGTAATATACTGTACATATTTAATTCTTAGGATGAATTAAGAATTAATAATCCATATATTTCAAATATTAAATAAAGTAATTTAAATATTTATGGGTGTTATAAAATTGGTATTATGTACATTTTTATTCTACACACCCATGATATGACAAACGTTTGTCTATATACCACTTCAAAAATCTGATTATTTCTTGATATTATAGTTTTTATTTGACTGATTATTATATTCAGTCACCTACAATTAGTTTTTTGGTTTTGAATTATGACAGTATAAAATAAAAACTGAGTTGTATATCTTAAAAGAGCCAAAATAAAAATGTGATGGAAATTATATGTTCCAGTAGCTCCTAAAGTTATGTAAATGACTTTGTGCTTAATCTGTATTCTTTATTTTTATATTATGAAAACTGAGTTTTACTGCCAAATAATAAATGATATGATATATTAAAAATCACACTGCTAATTTAGAATCCTCTACTCAGAAAAATCATGAAGTTTTAAAAATTATAAAAAATTATAAAAATTTCATCAAACACAAAGTAACTTTAAATAACATATTTGATTTTGCAATCTTCATAGCCAAAGAACAGAGCCAGAAAGTGTCAGTGAGCGTATGCATAATCATATATATGTAAAATTCCAAAAATACCTGATAACCACTAATATCCTAACCAAAAACAACTAATGCTTATCATAACACAAAGTAATGGTGTTCAGGAAAACATATATTTGAAGGCATTCTTTGGTCATATCTCTCAGAAATCAGAAAAGAAATTGATTTTTACTTATAGTTCACTCTGAAATGTCAGGTTCCTAAATTCTCAGTAGATTTCAAGAGACAAACAAGTTGAGGGTAAGGGGTAAAAGGAAATAACATACAATTATTATTCTGAAAAATAAAGTAAAATCAGTCATAAACTGGGAAAATGCTTTGCAGAGAAGGTCTGGGAAGCTCAGAAAGTAGCAGGCAAATTTTGCTGTGTGGTGCAGAACTGCAATACTAGCATTCTGAGATTCTGAGGCAGGATGATTTGCTATTTGTTTGGTCAGGATTTCTGCAAGTTTTATAATTATCAAGAAGATTTATTACATAAATGGAGGGTTGGAGGGCAGGGGAACCTACTGTACAGACAGTAAATGTAAAGATATGTCACAGTAGATGGAAAATGTTGGTCTTCTCTTAAATGATAAGCATATAACAAGCAACAGATGTGGAAAACTTTCCAAGTGGGCAGAAGTTCAATAACAAAATAAAATAAATAACTTTAGAATATATGCATGGGACTCAAAACTATATTTGGAAAGATATTCAAGTAAATCTGGAAAGATTTAGGTACCTTTCACATTCCTAATAATTTAAATCATGTTTAAACAGATCATTTCAAAAGTTTTAGGTTGTTTATTTTTATCTAGTGGTTTATACAATTCTCATCAAACTATTTTTGAAGTACTTAAAGTGCTAATCCTATAGATATTATTTGATTTGAACTATGCTTGTACAAGGGGATACATTTATTAAACCAGCTTACAACAAACCTTCGTGCTTGACTCTCAATTCTGAACTAAGTTCACTAAGTTTTTCTTCCTTTTTTTTTTTTTTCCCTTGGAAGCTTAGGAGAATAAAGTATATGGAAGGATATGTGCTAGTTATATGTAAATTTTTTTTTTTTTTTTTTTTTTCGGTACTGGGGATCGAACTCAGGACCCTGCGCTTGCTAGGCAAGTGCTTATTCCACTGAGCTATATCCCCAGCAGTTATATGTAAAATTAAAGCCTTTTTTATAACTTCCTTTGAAGTACATTGACCAGGCCTACAGTATTATGTAAGTGGACTTTGATGAACAGTTATATATCCAAGAGAAACACATTTAAATGATAATGCTAGAAACTCGGAGAATCAAAACTTGAAAACACTTTAGGTGCAACTTGAAGACCTATAATTTTAGTCTGTCAATGTTCTATCTAGTTAAATTTTTAAAAAACTGTCCTTTGTAATGAAATTCTTTTTATGGTCCTAGCACAGACATAGTATAAGGCACCCACAGTAAATTTTATAATTTTTATTAATATCACAGATAGTTTTATGGAGGAAGAGAATATATAGATAAACTTTTAAAGATGAGTTTGCTAAATGAATCATATATATATATATATATATAATTTGATGACTGATTAGATAAGAAAAGGGAAAGACTCTGACAAGAATATTAGCAGATTCATCCCTTCACTACCACAAGAAATGTAGTCCAAGTTCTAGATCTCTAACAAGTAGAGGACCATTTCCATCAATATGGTAAATAAATGGCTAGAGTCTGACATGGTCTATCTTCATTGTAGATTTTTCAGAAAATACTTTCTTGGAGATAATGTGGGAAAAATGAAAAGGATTTGGACTGCCCTACTTATAATGTAGAATGATTTGAAGGTCACAGAGGACCCTGTAGCTCATCAGACTTGCCTATTCATTCTGAATTTTAGTTGCATCTTGATTCATTCTTTGGTTCACTTCTGTTTTTCTCCAGGAATACTGATCTCATGGAAAGCAGCGCAGCTTTTATTTTCTTTCTCTTTCTGTAAAGGGAATTGTGAAGAAGGTTTTGTTGCGCCTCAAGGACAAATTTGAATGGCTAATTGGAAAATTGGCAGTGTATAGGAAGAAGGCAAAAGGCTGAAAGATTAACCAAGGAAGAAAGTCCCATGAAGTTTGCTTATTTCCTTTGTGTACTTTGGTTTTAAAACTGAAATCATTACGGAAATGAAAAAGTCTTTGAGAAGTGGGACCACATAAGGGATAGAGAACGAAGAAATCCTCAGAGAACCATTTAAACTTTCTGCTTTTAAAAGTTCATTACTGCTTTTATAACAACAAGATAAACCAAAAAGGCTTACCAGATTTTATGATAGATTAGTATAAATTACAGAACCATGGCTATAAAAAGGGAACCAATTTCAAAGTCTGATCTTTATTTATTATTGGAGAAGAGCATATACTCTTAATTATCAATGGCTGAATATAGAATGTAGTTTAACAAAACTATCACAAAAAGACACATCTTGCAAAATGTATATATTAATAAGTATGTACTAGGATTATATGCAAAATAGAGTGATAGTATTTTCTTGGTGTATATTTGAAATATGAGATGTTTATATTTATGATGGGGAATTGGTACCTATATAACACATCTTGATCATGTTTGATCACCTTCTGTCCTTCTTCCCCTACTCCAAAAAGTTGGCTTTTATTTTGCTTTTTTTTTTTGGTACGGGGAATCGAACACAGGACCTTGCTCTTGCCAGGCAGGTGCTTCTTCCACTGAGCTATATCCCCAGTCCCTTGCTATTTTCTTTAGTATTGGGTTTCTCATGAAAGAGTCTAGATGCCCAACGACAAATGAAAGCATAAATTTTATTAAGCCATGCATAAAAATGCACTTGCGTCTTTCTTTCTGGAAAGTGGCTCTAGAGAACACAGTATTAAGCGAAAGAAGTCAGAGAAAGGAAGATAAATAGCACCTGTATGCTCTTCTGTGAGAAACTCAATTGTTGCAATCTATTGTTTAAAAGGCTGACTCTATAAACATGAATAATAAAGAAATGGGTTTCATTTTTCAAATTTTCATGGAAATTAGATAAAAATTATTAATCTTATGCATATTAACTCAACATTTTAATACTAAATTTGTGCTGGTGAAATATCATTATTTTAACCATTAATATTTACTGTAATATATACTGAAGGGATGGAAAAGTATATTTTGATACATAAGTAGTAATAGAGAGATAAGTGAAGAGGAATATATCTAAGTATGGAAAATGTCAAAGAAGAAATTTTTGGATTATGTCTGACAGATGAAAGCAATGATCTCATCGGATAAACATAACTAACTTATTATCTAACTGAGTTTAGTTAAAAACATTATTTGTCCTAGCACTGGGGGTCAAACCTAGGGACACTACCACTGAGCTACCTTCCCCATTTAAAAAAAATTTTTAATTAAAAAAACTTGTAATTTGATACAAGATTTCACTACATAGCCAAGTTTCCCAGAGATAACTTCGAGACTTACCTTGGAATTCTCTTGTCTCAGCCTCTCAAGTGGAGGGAAAAAAGCAAGCACTATTGTGCTTCAGCTCCGCGATTTTTTCTAAGAATTCTGTTGATCCTTTTCTATTTTGAGTGAATGAGCAAATAAGATAATTTCTTGGTGATTTGTTCTACTTCGCTTGAACAGGCAAATATATGCAAATATGAAGCCACTATGTAAAACAACAAAGTAATTACATCCCTGACTAAATATTTTCATATGTATTTAGGTGCAGAATATTATTATAAGCATCAACTCAGGGACAAAATACAAATTTTATGACATAAGAATAATAAAAATATAACAATGTACAATGCAGGGGATTTTCTAGTTTTGAGACTGTGGAAAATTCTCTATCAAGGGAAAGTGTGTGTGGGTTTGTGTGTATCCTTTAAGTATATTAGCTAGACCTTAGAGGTAAAATATGTGTTTTCTTAGCTATATTTAAATATGAGCAACATTAGTGCAGTATTTTGATTATGACAATATTTATTACAACAGGGATGGAGGAATTTTGGGTGGCTTCTTGGAAGCACAGTAGCAGCAGGACATCATTTTAAGTTGCCTCTGGTGACCACAGAGAGGTCCATGCGACCGTTTTCTACCTTCAGGTTTCATAAGCCAAGCAGCAGTACTCTTCAGTTCATTCCATCTTGTGAAAATCCTTTACCTTAGCTGCTGTTTCCTAACATAAGATTCTTCACCACAATCCAACGTGGAAAAAGAGATCATAACCATAATGATTTGAGAGAGCCCAATTTCTCTTCTGAAATAAGCATGCGGGTATAGGCTTATCTATGGATTTAACTATCTAGATTTGTAACTGTATCTATGACTATATACAGTTATAATTATGACTGATCTGTACTAAAAATCTTAATTTTGTTATACCCAAAATTCTGAAATGCCTTTTTGCAGACATGCTCTCCTGCCATTTTAGGGTTCACAGAGAACTTTTGGAATACTGACGTGAACAGTAGTTACTCCTGGTGAATCTTTCAGCATTGACCAAGTAGCCCTTTGCTTTTGGTTAAAACTGACCAAAAACTACCCAGTACTTGGAGACTCACGTATGAAGAACATGCTAGGAAGTTCCAGATACTTCGGCTGTTTAGAAGCTCATATTGTGTTTCTTGAATCCTAGTGCTTTGAGCATAATGGTTATTAAATAAATAAAATTAATTTAAAGTGATAAATTTATTTAATTACCTATATTGAAGGTATTATGTGCAGCACAAAATCAATGGTAAGCAAAATATCTTTCAGCAAGATATTTTAAAGCAGAATTTCTACAAATATACTAAGTCAGAGTCACAGATTTCTATGAAGACTTACTGGATAGATTTATCTGAGTAATATTTCCAAATATTATTTATGTAAAAATTCTATGCTGTGGAATTATCTTTTATTTATAAAATTATTCTATTATTTTATATGGAACTTTAGTGTGCAGTTTGGCTCGTATTTGAAATATAAAATGCTAATTTTTAGATTGACATCTTTGATAACAATGTTTTTCAACTTTGTCACCATTTCTGTTGTTGCTTTTATGCATCATTTTAGAAAATCAGCCCATTGTACACCTCTCTATGTAAGTAATCTCCTCAATAATTGAAGAATTTAAGATTTAATTGTATGAGTCCCATAATATAAGCCTACATATTTTTTTTCTGTGGATGAATTTTAGGAGAAAAAAATTCTCTTCCCTGAATAGTGATGCTTTTCATTCCAAAACAGAAAGTGTTTTAGACTTAAACTTTTATTTCATAAAGATATGACATATATGTCATTCTTATTTACAAGAGGTTTTTGCTACAGTTCAGTCTGTACTCTTCTTGCAAAACTGAATAGATCTTGATGAATAAAGAATCCAAAGCTGTTGACTTCAGGGCAACTGAGATCAATCTCATTACATAATATTGTTAAGAAAGCTGCTAGTTTTACACAGGGCAACTATTATATGTGACACAGATTAGGTAAAAGGTTAAATACATATTGTAAATTTTTAGAAACATGAAACATTTCAAATTAAAACAGATTCATAAGAGTACATGTGCTGCAATGTACTAAAAAAAAGATAAAATTTAACAGCCAATTTATGGTTTCAGTCAATTTATTTCACCATATTGAACCTTCGAGATGAAATAAGAGATATTTTAACTAACTTAAAGTAAAACATTAACCCTATCACAGCATCCTTGCTGGAGATTGTGATTCAATGCTTCTGTTCATATGTAGTTCTGAAGGCTATGAAATTAACATCATTCTTATTGCAAAGTGATTGCAGTAGAATATATTTTCTTACAAATCAGAAGGAATATGTTCACTAAACTGCTAAACTATGAAATGTAGAATTATTTAGGTGAATTATTTCTTGGATACTAAGAAAATCCCTCATAAAAATTATTCAGAGTGCCTGTTTATGCTGTCCAAGTTTGCATTCAACAGTTTGAGAGAAAATGAGTATCTTTCAGTGTGATTTTGATTTTGATTTTGACACAGAGCAAATATTTGACTATACCACTCTAAAAATGGAACATGTTTAGAGCATAACAAATGCAGTGTATTATGTGTTACATAAGGTTAATCTATATTATCTTGTGATATGCTGGATAAAATATATGAAATAGAATCAATTTTTAACATGCATATTATTTAAAAACACATATTAAAGACATCTTTATTTTGGAAATGTTTGCAGATAAAATTAAAATGTTTAGAAGCTTTAAAAAATGTTTTTGGGGATGGCCATTTTGTATATCTTTTTCTCTCTTAGGTTACATGGAAAACATTGAATCACACCTGTTTTTACCACCTGGAATTGGCTGCTTTATACAGTAAAGCTCCCTGTTATTTTAAATAAGCAAAAAGGAAGGATATTGATTTATTAAGCATAATAAAATTGTGTTCTATAGCTAGATTCATCTTAAAATTACAGGTATGCCAATACATATTTGATGCAAACTAAAAGGTTTAAATGCCATAAGCTATCTTCCTGATGTTTAGGAAGAATATCTAGCCAGGTGTGGTGATATTTTCAGTTAAATTTTGTGCAGAGATAATTAAAGGCTTATCAAATTATGACAAAGATTTAATCATATGTTAGGTCACAAAGAGCTAGTCTGTCCTCAAAGAAGTTTGTTAAAGTCCGTCTGAATGTGAACTAATGTTCAAAGCTGAGAGATATATCAGGGCCATCTATTTCACCAGTTTTCTCTAAATTCATCCAACGCTTTCACCGCTGGAGCTGTAGACCTGTATCTTATAAGCCAATGCAATGCACAAGTTAGCGCACTTGGACTACCAAAGCACTTCTTTCCGGTGATGCTGCTCCTTTCTAAGTGCCGTTTTATCGTCGTTGGACTGCACGAGGAATCTGTACTGTTCTCTTCCGGCTTGATAGTTCCTAGAGGAGTGGCACGAAAGGAGAAAATTACTAGAGGATAAACAGAATTAGATCCACCGAGAATAACGTTTTACAGTGCCACATGAATTTAGGGTATACTTTAAGAATGCTGAATTTCTGTTGGTTTCCAGGTCCTCTGGACGCAATTATGTTAAATTTCTGAGTACGTGGATGACATCTAAGAAGATCTGTCACAAAGAAAGCAGACAGAAGGTAGTGAAAATAAAGTCACTTGTGCTGAGCAGATTAATAGAAATTTAGTACAACTGTAAAGGTATCTACGTGATGATCGGGACCCTGGTTTTCAAAGTAGTAACGCAGAAGTTCAGTCAATTTATCAAGAACATTTTCTCACTGGTACTTGGCATAAAAGGTACATTTGTTCAGACAGAAGGGGTAGCATAGTGATAAAGCTCAGAGGAAAGAGGTCCTGAGAGCAGTTCCCACCACCAATAAAATACATAGAGACAGAGGAAAAGGGTGGCAGGGAGAGAAAGACACACACACAAAGAGAGAGACAGAAAGAAAATCACACACACACACACACACACACACACACACACACACTTGGAAAGAGCTATATCTTTTACTGAATGTTCCAATTTGTCAAATGTTTAAAATCATGCTTTGGAGTTTTATAGGACACGAGGCTTTGGAATTTAAAAAGGGGATGGAGTCAATGATCAATTCTACTCGGATAACTTGGTAACTGAGAATTCTAGTTGCAAACTCCACTCCAGGTAGACCAATTGGGATCATGTTAAGTGCTTAATGGCAAAATGGGAGGAAAATGATGCTTAACTTGGAACTTAGTTCTAGACAGAGATCTACTGTCAATAATATGAGAGGTGGTGCGTAAAGATGCTTACTTTCTTTGCCCTTTGCTTCATTTTTCCTTGAAGGAAGTTGTGTTGTGTGAATTCAGAAATGCTATAATGGTGAAGAGTGATTTTAAAAGTTTTTAAAAATTAATGTAAGCCCCAAGTGATGCTGTATAAAAATTGTAAGTTTAGGAAACCCTGTGCTATCTTACTGAAAGATGCAGAATATATTCTAACGTATTAAGTGCTTTTTGAAGCCATTTAGTTGAATTATTAAAGTATATTACAGAAATGATGTAAGTCCACAAAGAATGAAATATTTTGGTCAATGTTATGATATTTAATAATAAACCACTAATATTCTAATGTTTTTAAAGTAGATGTATCATCAACAGCTACCAATTTTTAATGCTTCAGAAGGCAAACAACAACCTAGAGGCAATATCTTAAATAAAGCATCTAATGGGGAGTAACACTTGACTTACTTGAATTATACCTGCACAGCTTGGGGACCTCCCCTAGATAAAGCAACTCACAGCAGCTTACAGACTTCCTATATAAAATAAAACAAAATATCCAGAGTGCTATAAAAAGGAAAATGCTGTGAGTCTGTGAATGTCTTCCTATTTCTGTTTTATTTATACTGTTTATAAAAGTAAATTACTTGTTTGAAGTACTACTCTTGAAGCTGCCTAGATCTCTATGGGGAAGTACTCCTGTGAATCCTTTTTTATTGGAAGTGGTTGATCTTTAACTCCAGGGATGAGATCTGCAAGGTTGAAAAGCTTTGCTTTCTAAGAGAGTCAATCTGCTTTGAGAATAGAGCGAGACCTTCAACTAAGAACCAAACATGGTGGAAATTACTTCTTTTAAACTGACTTCCTGACTGTGAATTGTGTACCCAGCACAACTACATTTCTGTAAATAGCTGAACAATGTCCTTCATGTTTCAGCTCCAAAGAAATATTCCAGAATTATCTAAAAATAGTTTGAGATAATTTTATCATGGGAACTTAAGTTCATTATTTTAATTTTTTTCTTTTGTTTTACCTTCAGATTTGGTTAAGAAACAAACATGCTGCTTATTTGGGTAAGTTAATTTAACTCAAAAAATAATATCTTTTAAATTTATAAGTACTTTTCATGAATCTTTAATAGGATGAGAATACACACCATATTTTCAAATCATTTAACTGAGTTATTGGAACCACAAGGACATATTTTCTCTACCCTGCATAAATTAAACTGTCACTTTTACCCTTGTTGACGAGTCTTTTGAAATTTAAATGAAACCTCTGAATATTCTTCACAAGGGCTGTGGGACACTTAATTGTGATGCGTTATCAAGAGCTCAGATTAGGAAATAAAAAATATAAGAAAGAATGTGACTAGTAACCATATTCAGACCGTTCTCTGCTTTGGTTCCTTGGTAGATGTGAGATAGGTGAATAGACAGGTAGATGGATGGATAGGTACTTAGATGAGCGGTAGATAATACAAACATGTCCGACAAAACACTTTCTAGCATTTCCAGTACTGACTTTATTAAACAAAAGAAAGATGTCCCCAAACTGAAATATTCCAGGTAAAAATGAAAGAACTCATCCTTCCAAGCCAATCGTGCATTTGCGTTATCTTTTATTAGTAGTAGGTGTTTGCAGTGGACTGTTGTGCAGTCATCCTGTGAAGCGGGGATGTACATGGCGCAACTTGGCTATTTTCGGTTTCCCTTCTCTACCCCACTTCCCTCTTCCCTCCCCTAGATCCCCTTTCCTCATTTTCATTATTACTGACATTACTAATTCTAGTTCAGTTTTATGGCATAGAATGTTTACATTAGTAGGTTCCTATACATGGCTTATCTTTATTCTATGTAGTTCCCCTTTCACTTCCCCTTCGTGTCTTGCCTTTGTGTGAATTGATTTGAAACTGATATTTTGAAACTCATAGTTTTGAAACTAAATATGTATATATACAATCTCCCACAGGTTCAACACAATGTATCACACTGAATTAAAATGAAACAAAAGTATATTCAAAGATGTCACTAAAGTGCATGGATTCTCAGACACTGTTCCTAGAAAATAATGTTTACCCATTAAATCTTTGCTTATTCATTCTGTATATAAAAGGAAATAACTTGTTTGAAGGACTACTCTTGAAACTGTTAGGTTCTCTATCAGGAAGCACTTCTGGAAATCTTTTTACTGGAAATGTTGCTCTTTAGCTGGCAAGATATCATTTAGAGGAGAGTGTCACAAGGTCATACCAACCTTTCGCAGATGGGTGGTACAAAGGAAGAGACAGCGTAGTAGATTTTTATCAACCACACATTCTGCATAGCTATGCATCTTCCTCTAGTGCCATCTGCAAATACCACATGTGTGCACAAAGGACATGTACAAAGGACATGTACCCTTCCGCTGCGCCTGCTTTGCTTCTTCTGTTTTCCTTATCTGCCATTTCTTCTGCCGACTCCTAATTTCCTCCTAATGAAATTCAGCCTGTATTGATCTCACTTTAACTTAGGCCACTCTGCACGACATTTCTTCACTAAAACTCAGGACCATATTGATAAGTTTCCCTGAATTTTTATACTACAATTTTAAGTCACATTCTTGATGCCTGAATATGTATTAATATATATCTGTATATGTATATATATAGATAGATAGATATAGATATTTAAGTCATGAATATATACCATGTCTATTCAATGACACTATCATTTTTAATGGCAACTGTGCTCAAAA
>PVLD010010262.1:26943-71867 GCA_004027595.1 Dinomys branickii
AAAAAAAAAAAAAAAAAAAAAAAAAAAACAAATTTCTATCCCAATATCTGCAGTGATGATGCAGTTGGGAAAAACTGAATGTAGTGATTTTTCTTTTATGTATGTT
Organism: Dinomys branickii; assembly: GCA_004027595.1. NCBI lineage: Eukaryota > Metazoa > Chordata > Mammalia > Rodentia > Dinomyidae > Dinomys > Dinomys branickii. Next base: position 27,050 of record PVLD010010262.1, read on the forward strand.
TTCATTCAACTTGTATATTTAGTAGAAATTCAAGTACTTAATAGTGCATTCTTTCAGTGGTTTCATAAGTGGAATTTATTGGTATGACAATTTTTCAAAAGATATCATAGTATTAGGTGATGGGATTTGTAAATATTCTAATTTTTGCATTTTAAAAATGTTTCTACTAGTATATATCTGTGATACATAATAAGTATTGGTCATGGGTTATTGATTCATATATATATATATATATATATATATATATATAATCACCTAATTATTGTTGAAAGTTACGTCAAATAGCTTAGTTTTTAAGGTACCTATTCCTCTGATAAATGTTAAACTTGAGTTAAACATATTATACAGCAAAATAAGATAAAAAATAACTAATTATATGTAAAGAACTCCATGAACGTTATCATTCTTTAGCACTACACAAATCACCGTACTTTAAATTTTAGAAAAATCTAGCACAGAATTTATTGAAGAGAAAATAGGACCTATCTGTGCTCCTCGCACCATTCCCGCTCATCCTCCTTGTTCTCTTCAAATGTCTTTTGTAATAATAATAAATGCACTTTTTTCACCTACTTGAAAAAACAAGTATCCTTGATTCTTCCTTATCATAAGGCACTATGTAATTTTTTTGTTGTTTCTTTTCGAATATTCCTCCTGAATTAGCAGCATTTGCCCTCTCACGGTGTGGCTCCATCTCATCATTAGAGCTTGGTTTTAAATATTACTAAGCACATGTCACCGTCAAATTTAATATGAACCGCACAACTGCGTCTCGGATGATCTCGCCTGAACTCTTGACCCGTCGAGCCAGGCTGTCAATTTTTTTTCACTGCTGAGTCTAATTTAGGGTTTAGTAAGCAAGCGGTTACTAGTGAGAAATCTTCTCAATCCTAGATTCTCAGTCTTAAAACCCTTTGGATGGGGATTGTTGTTCCTCCAATTTTCCACTTCTTCAGTTATTTTGTACTGTCTAATATTACCATTTCCCTAAGTCTAATTTTATTTTATTTTATTTATTTATTTTGTCTTTTTTGAGACAGGGTTGTTGGGGACCATTATAAAGTGGCTCTGAGTAGGATTTAATATTAAATAATTGGCTTTCCGCATTTACTTGTGAGTTGTCTGAACCTTAGGCACCTTGTCTGACAAGGCTACATCCACAGTTAACTACTAGGAGACTGCAGCTGCAGGCTCCACACTCCTACAATAAATACCAACCTAAAGATAAGGCAGTTCTCCTGACTGACATAATTACTACGGAGGAAAATTCTCCCAAGGTCCCGCGAGATTGCCACATTTTCTTGAGTATCCTCCTCCTTTGTTTGAAAACCAAATAACTAGGGGCTGCCCAGAGAAGTTTTTGGCTAACTCTGAGAATATTGAGGCTGTAAGGGAGTTAGTCCCTCCTAGGGCACTGAAACCATTTCCACTGTCTCATTTATTTAAGCCTTCGATGTCCGCTCACTTGGGAGATTGTGGGCCTGATCAGTCTGCAATAACTTAGTTATTTAACCGGGTTTTGGTACAGGATCTCACTATGTAGTTCAGGCTGGCCTTGAGCTCACTTTGTAGACTAGGTTGGCCTCGAACTCACAAAGATCCTCCTGCCTCAGCCTCCAGAATGCTGGGATTACATGAGTGTGCCACCACGCCTGGCCCAAAGTCTTATTTTAATTAGAACTATGTATTATCACTCTTATAAGTGATGTATTAGTTTTAACGTTCAGTGTATTTCTGTAGTTCTATTATATACACAAGCTAAAAATTTTAAAACTCTCAGCACTTTTTTTCTTAATATATCTCAGCTACCTTGAAAAATCTTTGTCTGGAATTTACTAGAAAGTGTTATATTTACTAGCTTGCCAGAATGAGGAGTATATCATTAGACTGGCAGTATATTTTTCCTTTACTGTGTTTTTCTCTCAGATTCTGGGAAAGATTTCCTTTTAAATTTAATTGAGAATATAATCTCTCCCTGGAGACTGTCTTAATCTAGTGGTGGAAAGTACGTGAATATTTTCAACTTCTGAATTTAATAGAGATCATATTGTAACTAACTCCTATACAATGAGATGATTTGTTGACTATATTATACATTACAATGGGTTAAATCATAGGGGTGCACACACTGTTGATGATGCAATGAAGTAACAATAATCCCAGGAAGTTACTGATCATCTCATTCTGGCCTTTCTCGTTTTCATCAGTTATCTGTTTGGGATAATTAATAAATTAAAAATAGCACAGAGTTTAACCTATCAGAAATTTATTTAGTGTTTTTTTATAGTATTTATACATTGTAATTACTTTTCAGGGGCTGCTATAACAATTGTGATGTTGTAAATTGAAGAAAATATCAATGTCTGATGTAAAAAATCTCATTAATTGAGACCTCCAAGTTGTTTTTACCCATGAAGAGTAACCCCTTTTGAGAGTGCAGTATTATTGCTTTCCCTTAATCTATACCAGGACCCCTTCTACTACAGATCCTCACTCTATTCTCTTAATTGTACCATATAAACATTACCCATCTTAGTGATATACAGAAAGGTTACACCAGAGAGTATTACGAAGAAGGACAATCCCTTTCAGATAAGTACATCTGCTTTCTAAATGACTACCAGTACGGAATTTCTTAGGCTCAGGTAAGTCAAAAAATATGCAAATTTGACTCTTTAAAATAGTCTTTCAGCTGGGGACATAGCTCAATGGCACAAGCACCTGCCTGGCAAGTGCAAGGTTGTGAGTTCAATTCCTGGTACCAAAAAAATAATAAAATAAAATAAAATAAAATAGTATTTTATAAGATGAATAGTAAATGTCAGAATAATCTTGTATTTGGACCAAAAACAGGATAAAGTGCTAAGTTCAGAGCACTTAATTTTTAAACATTGTAGGTTCACTGGCATGTGTTGACTTAAAACTTTTTAAATGATAATTGCCCTTTAATGATACACATTGTATATTAATGATAAGGAGAGAATAATGAAGTAAACTAATTGTGTTTTTAAGTTTTTTGTATGTTACCAAGAGTTACTTTTTTATTTTTTATTTTGTCTTTTTGAGGAAGGGTCTTGCTATGCAGTTCAGGCTGGACTTGGGCTTACTTTGTAGTTCAGCCTAGCCTTGAACTCGCAATGATCCTCCTGCTTCAGCCTCCTGAGTGCTGGAATTACAGGTGTGCACTGCCATGCCAGGCTCAAGTTAAAAATGTTGAGAAGTGGAAAAGACCTTTGGAGTGAAAGAAATGTGGTGTGGAACCATTACTTTGCCATGTGCTAGTCTTGTCATTGTGGGCAAATGTTTCATCTCTTGGAGACTCAAGGTTTGTACCAAAAATTGTGCATAATAATGCTTACTTTTCTGAACTATATAATAATAAGAATTATACAAACAAAATATGAGTATGTAAGCTCTTAGTACTGTACAGTTAATATCATGCTTTAATTATTAGAAATTTGTAGAATACATATTTGCTAATGAACATATTTTTTAAAAGAATAGGAAAATATCAAAAAATGTTGAATATCCAGGATCATGATTTAGATATACCTACAGGTACATGTGTGCAGCAACATGTAGCTCAAATAATATTTTGAACTTGTGATATTATATGGGAGGAAAAACTGCAATAATAGCGCAAGATTTATCTTGGAAAATTTTTCTTAACTAAAGATTACTTTAAATTACCTACCAAGTAAAAATGAAAGTAATTGTAAATTTGTAGCTTCTTCAGATAAAATAAGTTTTTAATGGGAAAGGAGTATTTGATAAAGAAATTCACAGTTTTTAATATTCTTACAAAATGCCCTAAAATATAAATATAGGCTTTGTTGCCATTTTAGGGAAATATGTATTATTTTGAGGAGCACAGTGGGGAATCTACTGTAATCATAAACTCAGGTTAACAAAGCATTTTTTTGTCAGATGCCTGCGGTGCTCTTGTATCTCACTTTCTACCACCACCTTTGGTGTAATTTCAGAACATAGGAACTGAATAATTGTAGTAATGGTAAAATCTCATGAATGCTCTCTTCCTGTATATGCCCATCCACATTCTTCTACATTAGGGTCAGGCAGAGGGAAACTAGAATAATACTCACAGGATCTGGCAAAGGAGTGAAATGTAAAGACTTCCAGTAATGCAGCCCTAACAAGTGCAGACGTGTTTGCATATGTGTGAGTGCAAACAGCATGTTAGGAAGCGTTGACATTATACATGTACAGAAAAGCAATTTTCCCACTGATGGTCAGCTGAGGATGTTGCCATGGGATTTGGAAGCCAGTGGGTTTTAACAAAAGATCAGGAGAAAAAAAAGTGAGGCTTTCAAAAGAGAGCTTATTATACTGAGTAGTGAGTAATTAAGGAGGCATTGTTGACTTCAAGAGAAATAAATCTACTTGAAAACAAATGCGTTATCAAGAATTCAATGATAAGTGGAGAATGGAAAGTATAACCTGGGGTAGGTGGGGTGATTGCTCACACAAACGGACTGAAGAAAAAACACCTCTTTAATAATCTGACAATCAAGATTGTTTCCAGAGGAACATTTTTCTAGGCTAATAACCATATTAAAGGTAAATAAAAATATGCGTGTTATGCATTAGGCATAATTTAATTAATTGTATGAGAGCCTAAGTAGCACACAGGTGGTAAGTACCTAATTGAAGAGGGAAAATAGTCTAAGCCTGATGTTTTTCTGTATTAACATAATACTTCCAAATTAATTTGGCACTTCTGAATGACCTGGTAAAAGTTGTCTTCAAGTGAAATTGCAAGAAAGAAAATCTGTGGATCAAAAAAAAAATGGGAAATAAATCTTGTACATGTTCAACAAAGTATGAGTACAATAGTATAATTGGGAATAAATTAGTTTAAAGTACCTTACAACAAATTGACCAAAAGAAATAATTAATCTAATATTCTAATTCAAATAATTTTGAAATAAACTTTTCTCTTACCTACTTATTATATGGAGTTGATAAACATGTGGTTGATTGGACAATTATGAAATGCTGGAGATGAAAAATAATGAAATCCTTACTCAAGGTGACGGCAGTTTGATTACTACGGTTTTGCCTTTCCTGTGTTGATTTAGAATATGGTCAATATGAAATGTAGGTTTGAAAAGAATAGATAGAGAAATACATTAGAAATATGGGCATTTACACTCAAATGAATCGATCTACATGATTTGGTTTTTATATTTAGATATGAAAATTCTGTAAGTAATTGGTGTTAACATTTCAATAGTCTTGTGATCTCTTATCCTGTGATGACAATATGAACTTGAGGACATATGCCTGTGTTGAACAAATCTCTAATTGGAATTTCTGAACTGTGAATCTTTTATTCTTAAATGAAACATGAACCTTGAAAAATTCTGTATAAAATTTCTCCATCAGGGCAGATTTGCACTCTTTGATTTCATATCTACAGAGATGACATTGTGGTTACATTAACAAAATATATGAAATATTTATATTTTGGATTCATTCTTGCATTGGTTGTGTATCTAGAGGAAAAATTAATTTCAGTTGCAGAAGTTTTGATTGGTTACTCATTGTGGAGTAAGTGATGAGGTAATATGCAAAGATATTGGTGTGTGTGGTAAATGTTTACCAGATTAAAGGGATAGGGGAAGCTCTATTGCAAGTTAAATGTCTGCATCGTATATCTCTATAAAAACATGAAAATATAGTCTTTGATCCTGGAGTTATTATAATTTTTATGACACATTCTGTTCTATTTCCAGTGTTTCCCAAAGATTCCTCAGCTCAATGTGCAGGGATACACCTGTGGCTTAGGTTCTTCTCTATGAATAGCAGGCAAGTACTGAGCACTTCTATTTAATCATCAATAAGAATTTACTTACTGATTGGACACTTGACCAGATCTAGGTGGCCACGACGCACATAAACCAGACCAGACCCTTTGACACGAGAAGAATTTCTATTCTAGCAGAGGAGCAAGCAGCAGGGATGCCCAGCAGACCAGACCAGACTTGAGCTGTGTAAAGCGCAGGGTTTTGAAGGCTGTTTTGGAGGGAGGGTGTTTACAGGCTGAAACAGACATTGTTGCTGACCAGCGGAACATCTGGTCCCTGTCCAGCCAGATAATGGCAGGGTTGGCCTTCGCAGTCTGCTCCTTTTTAGGGGGGCTAGCAAGATAAGGGCGAGGGTGGTCTTCGTGGTCTGGCCCTTTCTGGGAGATTGAAGCCATTGTTTTTCTATAGCAAAGGCGGGGGCAGCTTCGGAGCAATTGCGTGACTTATCACTTACCATATAATCTTAGGTTTAAGAAGGAAAATGATTTGAATAAATATTTGAAGTTTCTAAATGTGAGCCATGTTCCTCATAATTTCTACTTTTATGAGAGTTTTGAGTGTACAGAATGCTTATGAATAGCACAAACATACGTCTTTCGTAGGTTATGGAACTATGTTTCAGTTTTGTGTTCGCTCTTCTTTTGACATTTTCTAAACCTTCGTCATTCAGCCAGCACACCTTCGACTAGCCTTCAACTAACTCTTTAAACTCGTTTTCACTTGGGCACATTTTTATTGATTGGTGAGCTGTTTTGTGTCCCTAATTTGATCATAACCCCCTTGAGGAAAGATAACACATTTCCATGTTAATGGATCATCCAACTGTTCAGTAAAGTGTTACAAAATTTTAGTGCTTCCCCTTTTTCTGACTTATTCTTGATATTGTCTATGATCATGTCATTGTCAAATTTGTAGGCACATTTCTAAAGCTTTCTCACTTCATCCGAGGAAAGAAAAATATTAAGATTTTGTCATAATAAGATTTAGATGTATCCCTAGTAAGAGAAAAAACAATCTGTAAAAGAAAGTGCCCAGACAAGGCATAATCAACATTATTACTAAAAAATAAATTTGTCATTGATACTGACATGGGATGTACATATTGTCTCTTGAAGTATAAATACCATATTATCCTTCACAAGCCTCATTTTACTTATGTTTGTACATGTGTAGATTGGGCATAGTTTATTGAACATTGTTAACAGTACAGAGGCACTTCAGTAAAAAAATAAATTCAAGTTTTTTTGAAAATCCTAAATAAAGAAAAACAAAAGAATTAAAGAGTAGGATAATAATCCATTTTGCACTTTCTATAACTTGGCCTTTCTGCAAAGTGTTTGTGACTTCTTTAAACTCTCAAACTCTTTCAGAGCATACAGACATATTAGCATTTATAACATACATGTGTTGTGACAACTCCATGCCACTTTAAAAATTTAAGTTGCAATCTTCAACTTACATATTATTAGTTTTGATTATCAGATTTTAGACTATTAAGTATCACTGCAACAATTCTTATGCTTCATTGAAGAATTCTGAGTTATTAACTCATCTCTCAGAGACGTTTCTGGATTATTTTAACTGCATCAGCCTGTCCACATTTTTGCCTGTAAAGTTTCATTCAGAAGATAAAATTAGGCTAGTAATTTAAGCAAATAGGATTTAGTATAAAGAAGACTTAAAATGAAGAGACCATTAACTATCAGAAGTCTCCTAGAAATAGTGAAAACAGAGAACGCATGGCCCAGAGGACTGATGACCCGCAAATATAAAGGGCACCGAGAATTGGAAAGAACTCTAACACCGAGATCTTGACTTTAGTTAGAGAACAGGGCTGATCCAGAGCCTTCCTTTAAACAGGGGGATCAGCTTCAACGGAGGATGTGGATGGAACAAACGTTCTAAGTAAATGTCTTAATTATGGCACACGAACTGATTGGAGGTGGTTTGTAGGGCAGAGTTTTTTTCACTATGTTAAATACTACCAGGCTTCTTATATATCTGTCTGCTGATAACTATGTTTAAGAAAGAAAGAAAGAAAGAAACTATTCATTTCCTGTCCTTTTAGTGTCCTTCTGGCGCCCTCTATTGACAAAGGTGATACTGCTAAGTAGGGCAAAAATTGTGACTGTGGGCTGTGAAGAAATAAATGGAAAATTGGCTCAGATCATTGTATTTTCACATTTAGGCAACGGCATACATATTTATATGTATATTTACGTTCCTTTCAGCAAGGGTTTTCTCTCCTTATATTTTTCAAAACGTGGAAACACACAATCCCCACAGTCCCTGATTGTGTCTCTGACTGGATGACTTGCTCATTTTCAGTCATATACTTTAAAGTTCACCAGCAAATAATATATTTATAAAACAAAAAGGAGAAGAAAGATAAAGAGACTAAGATAATTATTCTTCAAATGAATATTGATACATAATAGAGGGATAGATAATAAAGAAATTGTTCTAGCTTATTTCTGGCTTTTCGACTAACATTTCTATTGTACTTCCATTGCTCTTGTCACAAAAATTTAGTGGCTGTTTTTTTCCTAACACCACCATGGGCTTAAACATACCCAGTGAGTAAACAAAAGCAGAATAAAACTTGATATTTCTGCCTTCGGTCAGTAACTATGTCTACCACTATTTAAACACTCTGGGTCAGATTACGGCTCACATCTGACCGGGGAGAGGTTAAGCATATGAAGTGTGTTTAGCTAAAACTGTTTCTCCCCACTGCTCTTCAAGGGCAAAAACACTGAGACAAAAATAACTAAGATACTTTCAGGGTTAGAAGGTCATAATCAACACATTGTCAACTGCCAGCTTTCACACTGTCTTGTTCCAAATTCCTGGAGTTAAACTAAGGAATCTCCGTTCATTGCTCTAAGCATAACAGGCACCGAAATTCTTGTCAGGAAATCACCCTGTGAAGAATCTGTTCCTTCTAAATTAGAGCAATTACCCCATCCTGGGACCTAGATTCCCTTCTCAAGGAATAACAACTTTGAAGCCACCCCACAAACCAGACTTGAGATAATGATCAACCAGATGACACTTTGACTAAGACTTCTTAATTAAACAAACCTGTAGCCCCCGCCTTCATTCTTCCTCTATTTAAAAATAAAGTGCATGTCAGTACCCTCCACAATATAGAGTTGAGGACACTGGTTTCCCTTGTCTCCCCAAGAGAATCATATTTGTATCATTTTCCCTGCTCTTTAACATCGCTTTTTCCATTTGTTATTGTAAAGGGTGTCATGCTTAGTAGTTGGAACTCTTCAAAATCAGGCCTTTCCTAACTTAGAACTCTGGCAACACCGTCATCAAAACCTCAGCTCTCTCAATGTTTCTATTGACTAAGGAAGTGAGTCCTTCTTCACCCTGAATTTGCAATATGGTCACTTTTATTTATTGTAGTTATTTTATTTCCTGCAATTAGAAGTTGATGGAATTCCCTGGTTCTATTTTACCTTTCTTGGGGAGGTACCAGGGATCGAACTCAGGATCTCACACTTGCCAGACAGGCTCTGTGCCCCTGAGCTATCTCCCAGTCCCTCTCCCTGGGTTCTAGACTGTCAGCCTTTCCTTTTTTTAGAAACAGTTTTCTTTGCTGGATGTAGTCCCTCAGTCAGCCAAAAGTGTTGTCCATGTTTTGCCATTGGCTTAGTCATGACAGTGTCCACGAATGACCAAATGACTTTGTCATTATAAAATGTAGTGGAATCCTTCTTAGAGCTATAATACAATTCCACCACCAAGAGCTAAGACTTCTGTACCACAGATAGGGGAAATTTCTCCACATTTAAGTATTCATACAGTTAGATTGGGCCCACCATGGTAGAAACTAGTAACTCATAGGAATAGATTGGGCCTGCCTTGATAAAAACTTACAGCTCTCATTCTTTACTGAATAATTTTGTGGAAAAATATCACTGAGTAAAAAAAGAAGTCATATAATATAAACTTCATATAATCATTTTTCAACTCATCAACACGAGTAATTTTCCCCCTGGTTGCAATAAATAACACACCTGGCTTGAAGATAGTGGTGGCCCTATTTGCATTCCCCATTATGCAGAGACTCTAACAATATCTCAGTTAGTTTAAAAGACGACAGTGTATTGCTCTAGCTTGTTCATGTAAATTACAGGCACCATGAGAAAATGGTAAGCTAGCTACCTTAGGAAGCTTTTAGTAAGGTATGTATCTATCTAAGGAAATACGTAGTGAATGTTGAGGCTCCAGAAATTAGTAAGAATGGAAAAGCCCAGCTATTCCAGAGGCAAAGTGAGAAAATAATACCACTATTACTCACCAGCCTCAGTGGAGGAGAATCGCCACGGCAGGCACGAGCTGTCACTGTGGAGCTTTATAACTCAGCAAGGAGAAGGACGGAAGGAAGCACACTGTCTTCTAGCTTCTTTTAATTTTGGTAGCATTAGAAAGCTTCTTACTTGCTGATTCCAACTTGAAGCTTGCTGGATAGGGAGGGTTAGGGACAGATTCTGTGAACATCGTCTGTGAGTTTGTAGAAGAGGATAAAGTAGAACAGCGAAAGAATAGACTAAAGAAAATTAAATCACTCAGAACAATATACTCCTTTGACTCCCCAGGATTCCTTCCTTCCATGTATAAGCATAAAGATACACTCATGCTCATGCCTAACACAAGAGAGACACAAAATCCTTTCAGCCAACATAATCATTAACATTAATTTACTCATATGCTTATTTGGAATTAAAACTGCAAAATTACCTACCACCAAATACAAATAGAAGAAAAACAAGCAGCAAAATCAATTAAAGTAGATCAGGTAGAGTTGCTATAATACAGTTTTTAAGAATCAGTTCCAACCTTCAGGTTGATTATTATAATTTTCTTGTAATATCAATGATTACTTTCCTTTACCAACTCGGGTAGCGTTCTTCACCTGAGAAATGACCCAAATTTTCCTCCCCAAACTCAACATGTAGTTTTCCTGCTATTTTGAAAAATTTTTCTTTGCCTCATGTTACTTTGTATGGGAGTTACAGGGGCTGCTTCAATTAATTCTCTGTGTGGAACAGAAGTGCCCTTTACCACACGCCGCGCACTCTCACCTGTGTGTACAGGAGCGCAGCTCTCCACTGATCGCTGATGTTTCTCCAAGTTTGGTGAGGAAAGACCGTCTCTTCAAGTGTATTCTTAAGGTGAAAAATCTTGAAAGTTATAAATGTCATCTCCCTCCAAACAGCATGGCAAGCTTAGCTGCTCTCTTATGTAAGAAGTGGGAAATGGTCTGCAAATTTGAGCGGTCCTGTTGCACAAGGAAGGAAGTATGTTGAGTTTGTTAATCTCTGATTTCCTCACCTGTTGCTGAAAATGACTCCACGCGAAACATTTACTTGGGTATCACTCTTTTTCAAACATGTCCCAAGTCATATTTCTCATCCTTTTTTTTTCTCTTGAGTTTCAGTTTTTGCATTCAGCCTGTTATTCACATCTGTCCAATACGAATCATATTCATCTTGTTCCCAAAATGAAATTTCCATTTACCCACCAGATATACTCTTAACCTAATTTTACCTTTCGAGGACATGATGAAGTTAATCACATGACCTAGGATCAGCCTAGACAAATTTCTTTTCACCAATCATCTCCCTACCGACACAGTGATAATTCTAGTTCCCAAAGAGGTTTTGAGTTCATTTCCTGCCGAGCACTAATATTAAGATTGGCTCACTTTGTCTTTTGAAATACTCCATTTTGTCAGCCCTTTTCTTTCTCTACTAGGGACATCCTCACTTCTGTCCCCACCATGTCCTCAGAGCAGGAACCCTTCCACTTCCTCTGTGCAGTCATGAGGTTTGCTGATGCTCACACTGGAATGCTTGGTATGTCATTATGTTTTATTTTTTGATCCAAAGGCTTTGAACTATCCTACATTCTTCAGGAAACTCTTCTGCTGTTCTCTCACAGTTAAATTTTCACAGACTTCTCAGATTGAATAATTTTCCACCCCTGTGAACAAATAAAGCATCCCTCTATTCCCATTTTATTGAAACAAAATATTTAGGTATCAGGTTCAGCACCCTCTCTAGATTGTAAGCAATTAAGATATAGCAATTCTTTTTTTTTTTTTTTTTTTTTTTTTTGCGGTACTGGGGATCGAACTCAGAAGCCTGCGCTTGCTAGGCAAGCACTTATCCCACTGAGCTATATCCCCAGCCCCTGTAAGCAATTAAGATGGAAGGACTTTTATATAGTAGATATCACTGAAACATGTGAATTACTTAAACTAAAATTTATTATGGTAAAAGACACATTTGTTAACCCCTCTCAAAATACTGCTCCTGCTTGGAAATGCTTGTTCCATTCCTGACTCGTCCAGACCCTTTCTGAAGTAGTTCTGACAGTTCCATATCTGGAGTGTCTTTAATTGCTGTCTTATGGGTGCGTCCATGTTCTGAACTGGTGCAAAACATTGAGTTTTCAAGTTCATTTTGACTTTGGGGAAGAACGAGTAGTCACATGATGCGGGATCCTGGAATAAGTGGAGGAGGCCTCACAACACGTTTTCACAAAACTCTTTCCTATTAGATGGCACTTGACAGTAGTATTCACTGCAGTTCAGAGCATACCTCACAGACACACTTAAGAAACAGGACTGTATGTGCTTCGGAAAGTGGCAAAATGGTGTCATAATGTGTTGGAAGAGACGCAGAGTACTTCAAAGGAATTAAGAGTGAAATGTAAAAGTTCATCATATTCGTTGATCAATACCTTGCATTCCCAAATTTCACTTTACTTCAAAATGTAAAGCAGTATTTGCTTTCTTGCTGGTTACATTTAAAAATTAAATCAAGTGTGGTGGTGCACACCTTTAATCCCAGCACTCAGGAAGCTGAGAAAGGAGGATACATGTGAGGCTGAGACCAGTCTGGGCTACAGAGTGAGCTCAAGACCTGCCTGAACTGCATAGTGAGATGCAGTCTCTAAAAGATCAAAATTAAATTAAATTAAATTAAAGCAAATTTTTGACAAAATGAACCAAGAAAGAATTTGCTTGATTTGAAGCCACTCAACATTTTAGACATTTGAGGAGGTCTGTAGCTTGTATAAGATTTATACCTGTATCTCAAAATTCAGGTAGCATGTGTTATAAATAAATATAAGTTTAAAACACTACCTAATTAGCATTTTGTAAATATATAACCATTTTATCATTATAAAATACAAAATACATAATGAAACAATTTTAATACTATAATATAAAATATGTCTACTTGATACTGCTTTATTATTAAATATACAATTAATATCTTAATAAATATAGCTAATATTTATAGTTTTATAGTTCAAAATTTATTTTGAAAATATTAATGCTTGCTATATAATGTTCCTCAATTGATTGTTATCACATGAGTAGTTTTGTAGCACAGATCTTGAAACTATATTGAAATTATATATATTATATTAGGAAAAGGCCCTGTGAAGCATTTAGTGATTATTCATTTTAAAGAACATATCCCCTCCAAGATTGTTTTATACAACACACAGAAAAAATGAATGCATTTGCTAAATTAGGATATAATATGTTGTATAGAAGCCTTTTTGTACCTTATACAATTATTTTCTAATACTTTCTCTGAAAATATGATATACAAATACACACAGTCCCTTGCTTTTCGGATTATGCATAAGTAATATCATTTGCTCACATGTAAATATACATCTATCTATTAACAAAACTGAAGTATGAAAATCCAGTTATTCTCAGAAAATAAAAGCTGTAAAACAACTTTCTTGGTCTTTTTGAGACAGGGTTTCACCCTACAGTTCAGGCTGGCCTTGAACTCACTTTGTAGCCCAGGCTGGCCTCGAACTAGAAGTGATCCTCCATGCTCAACTTCATACAACATATTTTAAATAACTCCTAATTTTGTAAAATACTACAGAGACAATTTAAAATTTACTTTAATAGAATTTACTTTGTAATATTTTAATATAATTTACTTTAATATAATTTGATTAACATAATGTGAATGCTACACTTACGACTTTTATGATATTTGCTGAAGTTACGTGGCAGGTGATACATTGCTTGCGTTGTCTGTCTTTTCTTCTCCACTGCCTTCTTCCTTTGCCTCTTTACTGCCTTCCTCCCTTCCTTCCTGTTGCTTGTGATTCACCAAATAACACCTAAAGTACAGGTTTCTAACGGCCTTGTGTCATCTACCACTTGTAAATTTTCCAAGCTATGGTGCCTGCCTAATTAATTTGTCTTTTTATTTAATGTAGGGCCTGTAAAGTCTGTGATTTGTAAGAGTTTGACTTATTTTTGTTCTCATTCAGACTGACTCATAAGTGTCATGCACATTTGTATCTGGTTCTGAGCTCCCTTCTGAACCATATTTCAAATATTCTTTGAAAGCGTGTTTCAGAACTCTGCACATTTGACAATGTTCAGATCTTGCACTTGGCAGGAGTTCTCAATGTAGCCAACCCTTCAAACACGAAGGTGCCTTTCACCTACAGGAATGATTTCCCGAGCTGTCACTCTTTTAACAAACTTTAAACTACTACATCCTTTCAGTCGGTCTTGCTTGACTGATTTATCTGTTTGTAACTTTAAGTAATATTATAAACTTCCTTTTTTTTTAGCCCTAGATCCTGTAAATGTGTATTCCATTGAAGATACTTTTAGGATTTGGAAGTTTTAAAAATGATCCATTTGTATAACATTGTCTAGCAGATTTATTATTGTAAGTATTTAGCATAACGCTATCATGATAGAAATAGAAGGAAAACAAATAAGGCTGTATAGGCTGGAAAATAAAACAATAAAATCTCACTAGAGAGTGACTTCAGCTAACAGCTCCCTCCAAGTCTGTAAATAACGCTGTCTTTGGTTTGCTGATTTAGAATCAGTAAAACTGTACTCAGTCTCTGTGTCTTCTAACAAAATTATCTGGAGCAAGGCACCCAGAAGAGCCCAGAGAACAATGAGATTATTCTTACAACAAGGTTAACAAATCTGAAAGTGAAGTTGAAATTTTCTGAGTTAATACTGGGAATGATATTTCTGAAGTATTTATACACTCTGGTGTGACCTTTATCAGTCTATACCACTCAGTATTTTTTTAAACATAAAGATTTTCCCCATTATCCTGACAGCCCCAAAAGACCTCAGTTTTTTTTGTTTGCTTCTCTGAGCTTCTGTCAAGACAAATTATAGCAATATAAAACCAATATGTGTGCTTGAATATAACCAGTTCTGTTTACAATGCTTCAAATGTCATCTAAGTGCATGTTGTCTTTTTGTGTTTGTGTAAATCTTTTCTTGAGGTGTACAGTACTCAGTGTCTCTCTTCTGCTGTCCTCTCCTTCTACATTAGTCAACTTTACTGCTACTGTGAAACAATACTCAATCCCCACAGTTTAAAGGAGAGGTTGAATTTGCCTCCATTTCGAGAGAATTGGCCCCTGTTTGGCTGACTCTGGGCATAAACATTAGGGCACAAAGGCATGAGGGAGCGAAGATGCTTAGTTCATTGAGGCCAGGGAAACAAAGCAGAGAAACTGATTGAGAGGAAAGAGAAAGAAACTACATAGACTACCCCAGGTCATGCTTCCACCATCCACCAAGGGAATGGAGAAGTGTGGTTTACGAATCCTCTGTCAGCTACTAAATTAATATTGTTAGCACAATTAAGCTTAACCACCACATATCCCATTTGTCTTCTCTCTCCTTCTTTCTTCTCAATTGTGGAGATGTACACATCCACATCTCCCCCCCTCTTACACACACACACACACACACACGCACACACACACACCAATTCACACACACACACACTCGGTGCAATTCAAATGCATTGAAAATAATGACTCTTAATATATGGGCAAGCTCTTCATTTTGCCTGACAAGGTAACATAGTTAACCCAAACAGTATTTTACTATACACCATACTTTTATAGGAAGGATGATATTCCACTTTGTTTGTCATATTGTCTTTGCTAGAAATCAAGTCATTCATGAGGAAGGAAATAAAAAAAGTATGATGTTAGGAGGTGGGATCCTATTGGGGGTGACCTAAAGATTCTGTCTCCCATGTAAACTATTTGAGTGATTGTAAAAACAATAAAGAGTAGAAGAATTTATTGAGAAAAAGAAAGCTTCTGTCTGAGAGGGACAGAAGGGAACCGGCAGAATGGGTTTCTAATCAACCCTGCTTCTCAAGGGTGTTTATTAAGAAAAGTCATGAGGTGAGGCAGGCTTAAAGTGGGAATTAATCAATGAGATTATACCTATTTGTTGCTTAGGTAACATTAATCCAATGGCAAATCATAGGATGTATGTAAGGTGAGAGAAAGCTATGGTCAACCAATAACTATACAATAAGTATAATCACTGGGGTAATATTAATTAAATTGGGATCAAAAGGGGAAACATCATGTAGCAAGTGAACAAGGACTTTCCTGGAAGGGATGGGGTAAGGAGGTTTGATCCTCCAACCCAAGATGATTTATACCTACTATAATATCAATCACTGCTATTTATTCCGTAGGGGAAGTATAGGAGTGGGTAGTTCTTTTTTATTTTTTTCTTGGAGCCGGTAATTATGGCTCCAGCCAGAGTTGTCTTCTGCTTTGACCTCTTGAGAGCCCAGCCCTGTCTGATTACCTACAATACTTCTACCCAGCTTAACTGCTTGTAATATTCCCCACCACTGAAGAAATACCATTAACTGCCATGAGAGGCCATGGTTTGCAGACTGATCTGGCTTCTTCCAGCTGAAGAAGGTCATAGCTGTGATTGGCAATCAGAGGTACTCTACAGAGAATCTAGCTAAATGCTCTCCATAAAGGCCAGGTGTTCTTGTGTTGGGTAGATGTACAGCTTTAATTCTGGAGAAGACAAGACCGCAGGAACATGTAAGTATGCATGGTCCAAATAATAAAAGCAACAGAATAATTATGAATATAACCAACAAGGTTTTCCCCCAGGAGTAACCAGTAATAGCTTTCCATAGAGAGCAGAAGGAGAAGGTCCAGGGAATTTCAGAATCTGACATGACATCACCTGTCACTTAACATTTTGAACAGCTATTTAGACATTAGCAGAAGGATCGGGAATGTACACGCAGCATTGAGGTTTTATAATCGCTCAAGTACCCCCTTGTGCTGCTCCTAGTGTATGTAATACTATCCGATGTTGGAGGACAGCTCACCTCATTAATTTTACTTCTTCATTCAGGAGAGAGAGATCAGCCATAGTGTCATTTAAGGCCTGCTGCGTACAGTTAGTTAAGGCCTGGATACGTTGCATGCCCTCTTTTAATCCTAAGGAAGGGTTAAAGATAGAGTCCAAGTGATTATACTGCTGAAATATGCTTTGGACCATCAATGTTATAGGTGGGATAAGTTTGCAAGTTTGTCAAGTCTTTTGACATTTCTACCTTGTAACCATGCAATTCCCATTATGTGTTTTCCTAACCATCCAGGGGGTAGCCAAGGCCACAAATTCCACAGGACCAATGAGTGCCACTGCGGACTGCCCATCTAATTCCAGAGTGATTAAACCAGTTTGTTGCAAACAATTCATTCTGTAAAGTTATTGTGTGTATACATTGTTCAGAGGGGTATCCATCCCAGGTGTTTAGTAGAGTTAGGCCAATGAGAATAAGAGTAAGTTTTATGTTCCAAACATAAGGGGGCCTGTATACTAAGGTCTATAGTGGGGGCCCATAGTGTGAGTTAACCATAGATAATCATCTCATATCTGAAAATGGCCATCTTGATATCTATGGTTATTGGTCCTCAGGATGAAACCTTTACTTTTATTTAGTAAGGTTCTTACAAGAGCCTTTAAAGAGGCTTTGTTGGCACTGTTAGAAACAAAATCTGTTATGTCCAGAATCGTTAGTTTATAGTACACTCAGCTACCTTGTAATGGTGGGCTAAACAATGAAACATGGAACTCTTTCATAACTCATCAATACAGTCTTGTGGTTTATTCTAACAATCTCCTTGGAGTTGGGGTTCCTACCAAGGAAGCCCAGGTATACTGGACAAGGGGAGCAGGCCACATATCCAGCAAGACGTTTGTTGTAATGACTCTGCATATTCTTATGTCTATCTTAGAAAGGAATTGCATTATCCCTTAAGTAGTAAAGGTGATTAGAAAAGAGACTAAGAGTCACCTATTAGATTACTTATCTGAAGACATTGTTTTTATCTTGAACAAGAATCTTAAGTCTTCTATGGGTTTGCAGGAGGATTCTGATATGATGGTTGCTCATCCTCTGTGACAGTCTCTGGTTCCCGGGACTTGAGTCTGGTGTGGCATATCCAGGACTCCAGGCCTGCTAGCTTCACAGCCACTGGAGTTGACAGAATCATGGTGTGTGATCCTTCCCAAGTTGGTGCTCCATCCAATTATCTCAGTGGAAGGTGTCCGAATGATATAGGGGAATAAAACTCCCAACCTGTTAGATGTCCAAAACACTGAGGTTGTGTTCTCTGAAAACAAGGAATGAGTTATAGGAAAAATAGAGATTACGAGTGTTAAGCCTTTATTGAGAGAAAGAAAGCTTCTGTCTGAGAGGGCCAGAAGAAGGGCCAGAAAGTAAGTTATTCCATAATTGATTTTCTCAGCTTCATTTCTGAACGACTATAACTTTGCTAATGATGTGGAAGGATATTTATGTCATATATCAATGTTCCATATACTGGGCAGACCATTTCTGAGGTCTGTTTATTCTGTTGTACTCCTTTGCTATCCTAGAAACATGTTATCTTTATTATTTTACTTTTAATAAGGTTTTTATGTCTGTTAAGATAGTTTGCCCAGGCTTAATCTTCTTCTTCTAGATCTCTTGGCTACAATTATCAGTTCAAAATTTTTATATGTGTATTTCACACTTTTGAAACAAAGGACAAAAGTAGTAGCAGACAAACACTATTTTGATTTGAAATGTATTTATTCTATAAGTAATATTTACTAAAATTATCATATTTTAATGTTAACTGTGAATATCAGATATTTCTACTTTTATTTACATTTTATTTATTATATTTTAGTAAACATTTACAGTATGTTATGTACAAACATTTGATTTTTTTTCTAGGTATATTATTTTATCCCTTATATTTCGTGTTCATTTTATGCATGTTATATTTTTCATTGTGTTTTAAGTTAATTATCCATGAGACAAACTGAAAATAATTGCTATAATTTGGATTTATTTTCCTCTTGCTCACTTTCCTTGTTTCATGAAACTTATACTCTACAAAGGGGAAATTTTATAATATCAATTATTAATTAATGTCAAATTATTTAGATAATGAGTTTAAGTCCAAGGTATGTTTTTTTTTTTTTTTTTTTGGCGGTACTGGGGATTGAACTCAGGACCCTGTGCTTGCTAGGCAGGCGCTTATTCCATTGAGCTATATCCCCAGCCCCTAAGTCCAAGGTATGACAACATTGAAAACTACCTGACTACATCTCATATTGCCTTAATAATACAATATAACAGCTATTAATACAATATTTATATTTTATTAGATAGTATAAGTAATCTAGTGATGATTTAAAAGGCAAATATACACAGATCATAGGAAAAGGCATATTATTTTCTATTTTGTATAAGACACTTGAGCACTGTAATGTTGATACACTGTGTCCACTTGAAAAGTCCAGGTGTTTAACTCAGTAATTCAGCTGTCCTATGTCCTAGTGCATAGAGGACACGCCCTTACCAATCTAGGATGTTGTTCATTATGTCAACTTGGAAAGTTGAGGTTTAACTAAGTGACTTGGCATGGGGTCAGGGTCCTCACTTTATAAATAGCCTTAGTTTGTGTAAGAGTAGGGTAGGAGATGATGAGTGGGTGGCCTGAATACAATATAAAGCCAGAAAAGAGGCTCATTCTCCCCCTTTTTGCTCTTGCTGTTTTTGCTGCCTTCTGCTGCCATGAGCTGTTGCCCCTTAAGCCAAGCCGCCATGCATTGGATCCAGCTGATTATGGACAGAAACTTCCACAAACTACAAGCCAAATAAAATCTTTTCCTCCTTAACTTTGTGTGTCAGGTATTTTGTCTCAGCAATGAGAGAAAAGTAACAAAGACAAGCATCCACAGATTTTGAGATTTTGTTAAAGATTTGAGACGAATTTCTTTTATATATCAAGGGGCGACTCTAAAGTATAAGGAAATAATTAAATATGACTACTAATTATACTGATTTCAGAACTGAACTGTGTTCAAATTCTCATTTTACCACTGTCAATTAATCAACTCGAATAATCTCTTTTTCTATGAGATATATATACACTATCTATTCAATTAATGCATGTTAGTGTTAAATTTCTAGCACATTCTAAGCATACAATAAATTTCACTTATTGTGTATTTATAATGACTTTAGTGTTTCAGTTTGTATTACCTCAAAAATAGACTCTGAATTCAGAATAATTTGTTTGGTTTGGTAGCTTTTGAAGCAATCAAGAAGAGAAGATAACAGTATGTAATATAGCAACCATTGTAAATTTCTATCATTTTGTTTAGAAGTCATGTATCATTTTTGTTTTTATGTTTTGATTTTGTCTTCATTGTTGTATTTTGCTTTTTAATTTTTAAAATAGAAAAGACAGAAACTTGACACAACTTTACTTGTAAGATGGCCAGTAAGATGTAGAGTGGACAGAATGTATTTTACCTCCAAATTCGTTTAAAATCCTAAACCCCACTGAGGTGATGTTAGAAGGTAGGGAATTTTGGAATCCTTTAGGTGACAAAATTGAAACCCTCAGGATCTGGATTAGCACCCTTTAAAAAAAAGGACCTCAGAGAGCTGTTTTGCTTTATTTTCACCATGGATAGACACAGAAAGCAGACAGCAGCGTGAAAATACAAGAGGGCTCACACCAGAACTGAATCACAGTAGTGAACTGATTCTTCCAGTCTTCAAAACTCTGACAAGTTAATGTGCTACCTAATCTATGGTCCTTTGTTACAGCAGCCTCGACCAACGAGGAGAAAGGGAAAGCTATGAAGGGCACCACCAGAGTGGGTGTTGTAGTCGGGATTTGCAAGGGCAATAATTTAATACAGAAAATATAATAATTTATAGAATTATTTCATAAATAGTCACCCAAAGAGTGAAATACCAAAGAATTCAAGAAATCTGCCCACACACTAGGGATGCAAAGAATTCAGGTGAGGGCCTAGATCCCGTGGCAATGTCCTGCCTGAATCTAGCTAAAGAACTAAAGCCTATGGCAGTGTCTCCCAGGAGTCCAACTTGAACCCTAAAGCCCACAGGAATGTCTATTCAAGTCTGTTTCAGGGATCTGTGCTGGGAAGGCCCAAAGGTCAGTGGTAGAAGCTAGAAAGTCTGTAACAATGGGATGAAGGATCTGTGCCAGCAAGCTGAATGAGCTGCACTGGCGTCAGAAAGTGATCCTCAAAGTAAGGACCAGAGCTCCCCTGGGTAGAAGCACAGCCATCCTCAGCAACAGTGAGCTCCTGAGCTCCTCTGGTGATAACCGCTGAGCTCATATTGGGAAAGCCAGCATGACAAGTTCCTCCAGTGGAACCAGCAGCACTATCTTTCCCTCCTGAGCCAGGAAGTGATGCTTAGTGAACATCAGAATGAACCGCAGCCATTCTCAGCAGCAACAAAGTCCCAAGCTCCTCCAAGTATGACAACAGCCAAGTTCATATCAGGACAGCCAGCACAAGCTCCCCAGGTGAACCAATAACAGTACCTCTTCCTCTTCGGTTCCCCTTTTATGTTTTGGCAACAGTCCTCATGTGGGCCCCTCCCACCCAACACCATGCTGATTCACTTCAGATGGGTGTTACAAACTGACCACTAATTCTTAATCCATCACAGTGGGTCACAAGTACTTCATTTTGTGGAGAAACAGAAATAGTGCAAACCACACATCACAGTGATCCCAAGGGAGGATTGGAACAAAAGGACCTGTGGTATTTAAAATACCGAAAGGAAATAGGAGAAGCCTGGGGAGTTCCCAGCATTTTCCTAAATACAGGATCTGCATAAAGGATCTTTGTGTGCTCCCACACAAAAGACTTCAGGCCCAATTTTTAAATTCTGAGAAGTGGAAGTTAGTTGAACTACATCAAAATGGAAACATTTGAACAATATGAGAAGAGGTGCTCAATAAATGACTTACACTAGGAATTGTTCATTGAGGCAAAAGATTTAAAGTTTCTTCAAAAGTTTTCCAAGCTTGAAATTATTTAATGCAAGTAGAAAGTGCTCTGAACGACAATGATCCAAACCAATGGTAAATTCTGGGGAGCTTAAATTCTACATGACTTCTTCTCTGTATTCTTTGTTTATAAAACATGGGAACCAGCTCTAAAAATAACCTATTAAAAACAAAACAAAATCAAGAGAGAAAATTTTTTACCATGCTTCATTAGTATGCCTTATAATATCACCACTTTCACAACTAAATTTATTTAACCCTTCTGTGTTTTTATAAATGTTTTCTCTGTGTGGGCAATGACTGTTTTGATGCTGAAATCAGTGTATCTCCTTTTATATTCTTTCTTCAACATAACTTGATTCTTAATGTGTCTTTGTTTTACTATTTAAAAGAAACTATTAAGACCAAGAACACGAAAGTTAACTAAATTAAAAAGGTTAAACACAAAAGCTAACAAAATTAAAAATTAATTAAATTACACAGTCCGGGGCTGGGGATATAGCTCAGTGGAATAAGCGCTTGCCTAGCAAGTGCAGGGTCCTGAGTTCGATTCCCAGTACCGCAAAAAAAAATAAAATAAAATAAAAAATAAAAAAATAATTACACAGTCCTCCACAAGGACTACATCAATATAAATAAATCACCAGAGAGAAGTTTTCTTTGATATGTAAGTAAAATTTTTAAAGAAAATATTTTAGGTCTTATTTTGGAAGATATTAAGTTCAATTATTTTGTGGCTGTTTTCTGAATTACTGAATTTGTGTTTTGCTTTTGTGTGTTTGTGTGTGAATATGCACATATGTGTTGACATTAATGAACTTGTCACAATGAAGGGCTCTGGATTCACTTTCTAACTACATGGACTGATTGAAAGCAGAGTGGCAATTCACGGAAAAGATAAAAATATGTTATCTCCCTTTCCATACTAGTTGAATTAAAATAATGAAAAATAGAAATACATTTTTGCAGTTTTTGTTAGGTCTGTAGAAATAAATAAACATGTAATTATGTGATGCTATATTAACCATTTTCATTAACAGTTGATGACTCATTCTGTGCGCCATCTCTTAATGCAGTGCTCTAGCTGGGAAGCACAACGAGTGTTTAGTGTTATTGTCCATCACACAAGAAATTTCATCATGATAACAGTTCCCTAAGCAGCAATATTATTACTGAAGTCATATTTCCTGTCATAGTGTATGTTTCTAAAGATGTTAGACACCTTACCTGATAAATCCGAGATTGCTACATGGCTATACATTAAGGAATCATATCTACAAATATTTACTCAGTCTGTTTCTGAAATTAAAGTTTCTTTTTTGAAATAATAATCAGTCAAACAACATAAGCTGCGCACATTCACAGGCCTAGTGCTTTGTTCTGCTCTCACAGTACAGTACTGCTGTTTGAACCTCTGTCCCTGTTTACCAGTAAACTACAGCTCATTTGGCGACAGCAAAACTCCAATATATAAAACAATTTGAATTGACCACAGAGCTGCTTTTAATCAGCCTAACACAGTTGCTGGAAGCATCTAGTGAATTAGTTTTGTTCAGTCACAAGTTCAATCCCAAACTTAACATCATTGCCCTTGCTGATGTGGCCCTGAGCCAGGGTAGGCAAGAGGCTAACAAAATTTGTCCAATTTACTCTGAGCAATTTGATTTAACTGGCAGTTGTTACCTTTGTGTCCCATCTCCTGACAGGCAGATTTAGAGCATTGCAATATCCAGTTGGGCTGCAAGCCAGGGTGTCAGGACCTAACTGTAACTGCCCTGGCTGTCCCTACTGTAATCTCTATCTACAGCAAACATATTGACATTTCACAGTCAAAACACAGAGCAGAGGCTGACACTTCAAATACCCGGATGTGTGTTTGTGTGTGTGCATGTGTGTGTGTGTGTGTGTGTGTGCACATGTGTGTGCAAAGCAAGCTTCTCACTTAGTTGGACAATAAGTTAAAGACTTTGCTGATGTTCCAAACCCAATTATAGGCAACAGAATTTTCACTAATTTCGAGAGGATGCATACAAGTCATTGAAATTGCTTGTCCCTTTAAGTGAGTGACATACGTGCATAAGCACAAAATATAAAATTTCACATTCCCCATAGAGGTGGCTGTAAAATGAGCTCCGTTTTTCTAGAAGGCATTTGGCTACTACTTGTAAATACAAAAATGTACTGGAGAGTATTCAAATGATGCGTAGATTGCTGTTCTTTTGCCTAGACGTGTAGGGCTTGTCTTTATTGGTCTGTGCTCGCAATAACAGTCAGAGTTTTCAAAGTATGTATCTGTTTTTAAGGAGTATTTCTGTTCTATAGGCTTAATACACTGATAAAATGACAATTGACCAGTAAATGCTGTGTGGAAACTTTCTTTTTTCCCAAAATTAGAGTTAGCTTTCTCATTCCATGTCACTATCAAAAGAATTTAAATAATAAACAAACATGAACCAAGAATAGAGTTTCTCAATACACAACTGTTGAATAAATCACTCAGCAAACATTCCTGTCACCGTATTATGAATGGGTTTTATACCATGTACTACAAGACCAATTTGTCTTCCTCATTCTTCATAACTTTTCTAATTTCCTTCAATAATTCTGTCCCAGTCTAGAAGTCATATCATTTAAGTGTTTCCAATAAAGTTGATTCAATAAGTATGCAGAAATATATTATTTCATCTTATAATCATCAAATAATTTTGTATTAATATATAAAATAATTTCAAAACTAGTGCTTTGCTATGAATCAGAATCTACATTTTTGTCAGAATATTCTCTCTTATACATATTTCATCCTACTCCTTGAAAGAATCTTCAACATGAATGACAATATTTTAGTTGCCTAGGTTTAGTACACTATGCCATAAGTTTGGTGTTAAACAAGATTTATGCACGTGAGTGTCACAGGAGATCAGAAATTTGAAAGCAATATGTTGGCAGGGCCGTCATCCCTGCAGTCTCTAGAGAGGAGTCCTTCCTTACGTTTGCCAGCTTCGTACAGCTTCCTGTGTTGCTTCACTCGTGGGACCTAAGTTTCACTTTAGCCGCCATTTTCACATCGCCCCTTTCCTCTCTCTGAAACTCAGACCTCTTTTCTTTTCCACGTATAAGAATGGCTGTCATTGATTTTAGTGTCCACCCTAAATCCAGGATCTTATCTCAAGTACTGTAACTTCATTAGACTTACAAAGACCCTTTTAGAATAAATAAATTAATGCTCACAGGTTCGTGGTGGATATGTATTTTGGGGAAACACAGTACAACCCACTGTAATAGTTAAGGTCATAACCAGACAATTATTTTGGAAATGAATTTACATGACCCGTTGTTTACTACTGGATGAAAATTCTGGGCACACCCTGCATGGTTTTTAAGGTGCACATGTTGCTGAAAACTGTCCTATGAAGTGAAACTATGGTCTCATTCACACAAGCAATTATAGAAACACAAAAAGAGGAACTAAGTTGCCAGAGGTGGCTCAGACAGCAGCAGAAGAAAAGTGGGGGTGGGGTCAAGAGCAGAAACGACAGCAAAACTGAAAAAAGTTGCAGGAAAGCTGAGAAAGTAAGAATCTTTTTTCAGTCCTCTTAGATCCTCATGAAAGTTCAGGTACACCTAATAAATAAAATGATGTTTTCCTTATAGACATCTGCTTTTACATATCTGTTCCTGTTTAAAAGGATCCTTCACAATGAAGTGACACAAACAAACTACTACAAACAATTTATAGTGTATAGTTTTCCATTTTACAAGTAATAGATGCATTTTAAAAACTAAAGATACAGTTTTCCTGGCCAGAAATCTATTATAATATTGTGTTAAGATTCCATCAATAAAAATATGAAAATCCTTTTAGAGATCCGTATTTTGAAGGAATATATGTAAGAATTTAAGGTATTCTTATCTGCAGTTATTTTATCTTTCAAAACCAATGTAAACCAATAAAAAAGAGACTTTTGTATCCATTTAAAATGATGAATCAAAAACTTAACAAAAGTTGCAATGTGTCTTCAAAAATTATACAAAATAAAAATGAAACAAAAATAAAATATCTCACAAAGTAATAACTGTTCCTTCCAATAAACCAATAGAAATTAGTAGCACAATTATCCTAGCTCTCATATATACATATTTCCCTTCCTTGAAGGGAAGGGAAAGAAATGTATCAAATACATGATTCTTGATCTACGTATGTGCAAAATCTATTACGTTTGATTTTCCTGGGGGAAAAGTATTTACTGTCAGCTGTAGAAGCTGATACAATGATTGATTTTAGTAGGCTGCTTAACATTTGGACAAACAGGTTTTACAAAAGGGCTGATGCAAGGGGTGCTGTATGATGGAGTGTAATTTTGGATTTGAGAACAATAAAAATAAACACTTAAGGAAGCTGAGCCTAGGTAATTACCTTAGGATAAATTTAAATGATGAGTTAAATTCTTAATTTAAGTCATTAAATTCTTAATTTTTGATTGGCTAAATATGTGGAAATTTGTAATCTTGGCAAAACACAGTCATATATACAGAACCATACAAATGTACGTGCCTACATTTGCTTAAGTGCTGTAACATTATATAGAGTAACACCATGTTATAAAAAATGAAGTAATAACAGATATATGATTGTCCTAGGACTCTGGGGCTTTAAATTTTCTAATATTCTTTTACCTAAATAATTCACCCAGAAGCTTAAAAGCCAAGATTATATCTTGGATCCACTAGATGTGAATCTTTCTCTTTCCATTTGTAATGAAGAACAGATGAAAGATTTCACTAATGAAAATGATTGAGATTAATCTGGAAAAGCTCGGACAGACCTTCCCAATAAATAAGCCGGCTTTAAACACTTAATCTGATGAGGAAAGGGAGAGTTTAATTAAAATTCTGTCTCTCATTGATCTAGTATTAAAAAGTAAAATAACTACTAACACAGTTTTCTATTTTAACATGATTCTTTTCCCTCCTCTTTTGTAATCACTGAAGAAATTAGCATCGAGTAAACAAAATGTTTCATCAACTTCCTTTGTTTTCTGACCTGGGTAAGAACCACAGGTGCAAGTTGGCAGCAAAGGTAAGAGCCTGCTTAGCGACTTCAAGTCTCTTACGTGATACGGGGACAGCATAGTGTTAGCATTTTATACACGTTCCTTCAATGGCAGTGTATATTATGATGTCTCTCAAGTTTAAAATAAGAACACAGACTCAGTTACTGGATCCTCAGGTCTGTAATTAACAGGGGGACATGTAAATACGAAAACAAAGAAAGATGGTTACTGGTATTAGAATATTCAAATGCCCGCTGTAACCTCATTAGAATAATTAGAAGTATTTTATCACTACTTTAAACCTTTAAAGATAGTAAATTCCATTTAAAAGGCAAACAAAACCGATTTTGTTCGGCTGAAAAATGTAACTTCTCAACCCTTTTCTTTGCTGATCGAGGATTAACAGTATATCTAAATGCCATACCCTATTCATGAATAAACTGCTTTGATTCCTGGTAACACTTTCCTAATTTGGAACTTCCTGAAATTTAAACTCGATGTTGCTGCTATTTTAGGAAATAAAATGCCTGTTTTTTTCTAGGGTTAGCTTCTTACATATGGCATATTTTATCAATTTACTTTGTTTCGCTTCGTTTAAAATAAGTAAAGCGAAAATAATCTCGTATTTCTTGTGGAAACTTTTCTGGCTTCTCGAATTTTTCCTATGCAGGTGCCATCACCGGTATCTCTCTCCGTTATGTCATCTCTTTATTCACTTTTCATATCTTTCTGTCTCCCAGATGCTCTAAAGTGGCACAAAACTTGAGGCAAATTTCATTAAAAAAATAAACTGAACAGTCAACAAAGAGATGTCTAACAGAAGTGTGTGCTTCATACTGTACCGGCTGCAATCTGCGTACCATGTCTTTGTACTTTTAGCTCAGCTCCTTGATATATTGAAACCCAAGTCTCAACATCTCTTTCTATTTCCTTTCATTCTTAGTCTTCCATCCCTGTCCACTGCAGCCTGGCACCTCCTGTACCACACTGCCGCAACTCTGCTGTCAGGAATCACTAGTATCTTTCTGACCAACAAGTACGCATGTTTAATTACTGCATTCTGTTTCTGGCGAGAGGACTGTCGTGCGGCTACTGTGGCGGACCTCGGCCCCCGCCCTTGGTTTTGTTCTCTTCTGGCTCTCACTCCTCGGTCTGCTTCTCGGGCCCCTTATTGTACTCTCACCAGAATGCCAACCCTAGTCACCTTATCCTTGCCTCTTGCTTAGTGGCTACACTGAGAAGGAGTGTACCTATGTCATATACACTACCTATGATGTCATACATATGATAACTTAACTTTTCCAGTGTTTCACTTAGTATTATACCATGGGATTTAAATGTGGTATTTCTGCCAAAAATTGAAGTTGGAGTAGTGAAGGCTTCACTTATATTTGAAGGTTCAAAATTTGAAGATGTGTTAATCTATTAAATTATTGAATTTAAATATTTAATATAGTTTTATATAGAATATAAATTAAAATATAGTAAATTTAAATATAAAGTAAAACATAGTAACTTTTCTTAACTTATTAAATGGAGTTTTTGATTTTCTACTTGGCACCAAGCAAAAATTGACACTTTTATTTTAAGAGCTTTGTCTCTGTAGTTAATATTTTTCTTACTAACAATCAAGTTACCACTGCATTCCTCTGAAGAACTTATTGAAAATTTCCATACAATACATGGGTTTCTTTACTTCACTGACATTTGAACAGGAGGATTATTCTTCCAATTTCAAATTACAGTATAGGGTAAACCATTTTTTAAAAAATAATAAATTAGTATAATTGGTTTTGTCTAAGCAATCCGTCAAAAACTGTGAGACCTGTTAGAATATCTTCCTGTCTTATTATTTATATTATTAATTTAAATGTTGCAACATAGTGTGGCTTTAAGCATTGTTATTGAGATAGGATTCCATCTCACTGAGGAAAGAATGGCTGTCAACAAGAAATCAAGCAGTAACAAACCCTGGAGGGGCTGTGGGGAAAGGAGCCCTTCTCCATTGTTGGTGAGAGTGTGGACCACTGTGGAGATCAGACTGGACATTCCTCAGAAACTGAGACTAGAGGCTGCATTCGAACCAGGTATGTTTGTGTTGTTTATATTTCATGCTCTGTGACTTCGTGTACTACGCTGCCATGTTTGCTAAGTTTTCCTTCCACATTGTGTCTTGTTGCTGTTGTCCTTGCTGTCAATACTCAGAAATTGTATTTTACGTTGCAACAATTTGTCTATTTTTAAAAATGTTCTCCTGCTTTTTTGTCGGAATCACCCCTCTGAATTTGGGGCCTTCAGAGCTCTCTCTCGAAGCAGTAAAATGGAGAAAATGAAGAAATTGTTTTTACTCTTTCATGACCGCTGTTCAGTGGTCACTATGTGAGGTTTGAATTCATCTTTTTAATACTTTTTCTACTTATTGATACGCAAAAAAGAGAGTGAATTTAATCATTATTATTTTGTCTTCACTTGAAAAGACTTTAAATCTGTTGTAAAATTTAAATGTGTAATGGAGTTGATACTTTAAAACATTTTGAGACAATATTTTATCCAAATTTACCACTTTAGTATTTATTAATTAAAATAAGTGTGTGTGTGTGTGTGTGTGTGTGTGCGTGCGTGTGTGTGTGTGTGTGTATTTTACGGCTGTTTCCTTAAGAAGAAGGTCTTCAGCCTCAGCACCTAACAGGGGTGGAAGGGTTTTTCGTTGCAATTTGTGTGGAGGCAAATGCTCTTACCTGCAATCAGTATGAGGGAGCCTGAAAATGTGCTGCGTACTTCTCCATCAGTTTAAGAATACTCGGTCAGTTTATGCTTTAATTCTGATTAAAGTGTACGGATGCAGCAAAGAATTATTATAACATTCTGTTAGGTCAGTTATTAGTGAAAATATTTTATCCCAGTCTATTTATAACATTAGCCTAGTAATATATCTTCAACTTCATCTAAGAATCCCATATATAGACATCCACTGTATAATTTTTTCTCTTCTTTCTTTTTTATTTAATTACTTTTGGTAAAGTAAATCAGATTGTATTATCTCTTTGTTAAAACTCTTTCAGGACCTCCTGTCTGCCTTAGAGAATCAAACTGCTGACAGAGACTAAAGATGCTACATTATCTGTTTATTTCAGTGATTCTTGTTTTGTCTTTCTCATTATAAAACCTTCCTTTAAATTAACAGTGTATTTAATATTAGTCCATCTATTTGACTATTTATTATATTTGTGTTTTATAAATTTATAATTGTTTTAGATTTTATACAGTACATATTTGGTTTAAATTATACCAAGTTTCTTTAAATGTTTTCATGCTGCTTCCTTTATAATATAAATACCCAACAGCAGTATATTCCACTTATCTCAACTTCTGTTCCATTTTTAAAGAAAGTGCTTTTGTAGAAAGGGAAGTGTTTCCAGCCAGAAACCTGTGTCTACACAAGAAAATGGAAGAGTACTGAACATGTTGTCTTATTTACCTTTCCCTTGTTCTGGAGACAAAATACCTGACACCCAATGTTAAGGGAGGGAAAGTTTATGTAGGCTACGGTTTATGGAGGTTTCATAATTGGCTGGCTCCAAGGCAGGGGGGCAAATGGCAGAGGGTAACATTTCATGGTGGCAAAAGAGTGAAAGCAATAAGAGAAAGGGAGACAAGTCTCTTCTGTCCCTTATGCTGTATCAAGTCTACTGGGATTAGGGGATTGCAGATCCAATCAGTGGACTGATTCAGCAATCACCCACCCTTAATTCTGGAACCCATCATCCTATCATTGCGCTACAAATCAGTCACAAACTCTGGATTCAGGCTGTACCTGAAAAAACCCCATCTAAAAGTGTATGAGCCTTTTGGGGGACATCTAGACACAAACCATTACATAGTAAATATGGTTACAAATGTAAACTAGAATGCTATTATTTAAAATATTTTAAGGTACTTGACTCTTTAATGCAAAAATAAGAGCACTGTCATGCCATTCCAATTTTACTGTGTATATATGTTGACTGATACCCATAAAAACAATAGGGTGACCTACTTCAGGTTTAGCCTGACATTATTTTTGCCTGGGTCACAGCACTTACACCCCAAACACAATCATGTATAGTTCTGGCTCATATATTTTTCTGTGCAGACTCAACCTAAGTTTCATCTTTCAATGTGCCATTTTAACTCATGTCATTTAACCAATACCCTCACTCAATAGTCTTGATTTTCATAGTCACTTGATTGTAATTCTATATTTGATTTGACACTTAACTTTTTAAAATGTTTTTCCATTAGGTCTATGAGTTCCATGGAAAATTAATGCCATGGTTATTGTTTTATGTATTTGTCCTGAATCTAAATAACAGCTGTGATTTAATCACTGAAGAATTGTGGAGCACATGCAGAACACACCTTGAAAAGAATTCCTTATTATATTAGTTTTCCTATTGAGACAGATAAATGCCCTGGAAAATAATAGTTCAGCCTGCTCTATATAATAAAATTTGTCATGTGTAGTAATTTAGATTTTCTTTATTTTGTACTGTGCTCAACCGACAAAATAAAGTAGGCCAATGCATTTTGTCTTTAACATGTTAGAACCTAGAAGAAAAGTTTCCATACCCTTTTAAAAATATCTCTCCAGCTTTTTTTATGTGATTCTGTCAACATCCTTCAGTGTTTCAGCCCTTATGATTTTTTTCCTAGTTTGTTGCCAAAGGAAACACTATGGGGATTTATACTGGCAACTGAAAGTATATATATACTGAGCATTTTACAAAATAAGTTGTACCTTGGAGCTATTCAAATTGTTGTGTCACTTGCAATGCAAAGGCCCTGTGCTGCTATGTCATTACGCATATTTTTAGGGTTGAGAATAGGCAGGTTTTGACAATCAACTGACAAGTGAGTCTGCGCAGACAGATATGAATGGACATCACAACCACATAGGCTCAACTCAGAGCGCTGTTTTCTTTGAGTGGTTGCCAAGGTTCATAAAGATGCAGCATGAAACCTGTTGCACAGAAGGAGGCGGCCAGAATGTTTGCCACGCTGTAATGAAGAGGCCAATTCTAATGTTTTTTCTCTAAAAATACTAGCATTTCTGCGCTCATTTTTAAAAGTTGCATGCTTTAATTACTAATGACATATATACATGTGATTTGTTTAATTTATATTTCATAAGGCAATAAGCAAGATTACTGCAAAAGGCAATGATGTAGCTCAAAAGCATTGCCTCAGGTCAACCATCAGGCATGCAAATAAGCAGGCATTAGACTACATCACTAATCATAGAACGGGCCATAGGAGAAAATAAGAAAACACTAAATACTTTATTTTTAAACCAGCACTGCATACTTTACTTTCTTTCACACATACAGTTTGCACAGAAAATTGTTTTCAAGCTGAAGTCTTCTATTGCCAGCGGAAAAGATTTCCTTTCATCACCTAGAAATTCTGTTAAAGATATTTCTACCAAAAGATTCTCAGTTGCTGTGCAAATAAGTAGTCTGTTAAAACATCTCATCTGAAAAATATATTTTCATTAATGAATTACCTTTTGTTAATATAGAAGTTACTTATATACGTTGTTTTTTTGAATACACACCAAATGATAGCTTAAAACTATATGTAAAATTTGTTAACTGCTAATGTGGGTTTAACTTCTTATAACTTCTATGACAATGTGGGAGTATAGCTATGTGACACAGTAAGCAAGCAGAGCACAGTAGTTTTTGAGAATAAACAAAGATTTTGTTAAGGATCCAGATGAAAATCAAACTATGATTATTTAATGTTGATATATCAATGGTCTTGCTTTCCACTGAGTAAACTTCTCGAAAAAATTCACCACAGGTACGCTATGGCATTCAAAGCACTGAAATCCCTCTTCTTTTGTTCTTTCTTTTTACAATGATCATCAAGATGTTGATTATCATTAGCAAAAGCTTTACAGCTATAGGCTGGACAAATTCTTACTTCTCCTTGAAAAGGAACAGGAAGCAACAGATTCTAATTTCCCTTGCTACATAACAATGGAGGATTTTCAAGGTATTAGGAGCAACACAACCAAATTTAACTTCAGTTGTATACTTTAAAATTACAGGTTTACTAAAGCAATTTTCTTTCTTGAGTAATAAATTATTTTACTTAATAATAAATTTCTAAAACCAACATCAGATTTTAAAATGCCTTGAGGGTTATAATTATCAAAAATAAATGTAAAAAATATTTCCTAGCTTACAAGAACTCAGTTTCTTAGTTTCGTTTTTGTGTTTTATATTTGTCATACATAGTAATTCTATTCATGTTGGGGATGTGGTGCAGAGATATATATATTTATTTTGGAAGTAGTTTGTGTCTATTAAATTAGTTACATTTGTCACAGTTATATAGAAAATGCTTTACTTATTTGAAATTCATGTTCTGGTTCCTTGAGTTTCTGTGATTTATCTCATAGTGAAGATAGAACATGAATATTAAACTCTTACTGAAATTTAAATTATCCACAGCCAGTAGAATTTTAATTTGAGATTTGATCTTGTTATAGCAGTTTAGTGGGTTGTTATGGTGGCTTTTGTTTTTCTTTTGTAGAGAAAGTACATTTCATTATTGTATTGACAGATGTATGAATTTGATAAATGAAAAATTTTCCATTTTGAGGATTTTGCCTCAGTGTCTGAATATTTTCTCTGTCACATTAAGTCAAATTATTGTTTTAAAAATGGACAGATTTCAAATGTTTGACAGAATTCTTTTTAAAAGTATATTTAAAAAAAAACAGGGGCAGATTATCAGATGTAAGAATGTATTTTGTTAATGATTTTTTTCTCATTAAATAAAGAAAACTGGAGCAAAAATAGAGGCAAAGCCAGTATCTAAATATTTGCTATGCATTCAATCTATTACTCAGAATAAAATGTTCTATTTGATCCTTGATGGAATTCTGAAATTTAGGCACAATTTATTACTATCTGTTGTATGTTAAATTCTGAATTTTCTGATTTCTTCCAAATGTATTTAAATTATGTTGATGTCACTCACATTGGAAACTTACAAAGATTCAAGATTTATATGTCTAGTTGGTGTTCTAATATGACAACAAACATCATATTCAGTACCAACTTATATAACTTCCTGTGTGGTCTGAAATAAGACAAAGTCTGATTAAAAATAGCTAAATCACTATCCTCAGGAGTGAAAAGAATAGAAAAATTAAGATTTTCTTCTTGCTTCACTATTTGGGGCAAATGTAGAGATGTTGACTAACGTTATGTTCATTAATTCTACTAGATAGTTAAAAATTATGAGTAACATCAAAGACATAAGTGGAACACTTAATACAGGACAGAAAAGTTAAATTGAGAGAATAAGATGGACCTGGAATTCCACATAAAATTACAACGTTTATAAATTCAGCGAGGGAACCCCAGTGGAGTAGTTCTGAGTCTTCACTGTTAGTCTGATACACATCTGCTTCATCTAGGATGTCTGGTGTTTACATAAATTCTGTAAGAGATTATATCATTACAAAATAACAGTATTTTTAAAACGCCAATAAAGTTTTAATGAATTTTCTGTCAAAAGTGCTGATTACTGCAGTTTGAAAATGTGTCGTGTCAAATGTCGTCAGATTATTTTTCCTAGCAGCCAAGAAGGAGTTTTGGATATTCATGGTCTTCCAGAGAAGGAATTGCCTCATTGCCTGTGGACCTTGAGCGAAGCAGCTTGGCAGTGTGAGGTCTCAATCCACAGTGTTGATGACAACCTCTTACCTGTGCGGAACCAACTATGTAGGTCCAGCCTAAAGACTGGCACCTGGACACCTGGAAATCGCCAAGCTGTGGATCAAGTCCAAAGTGAATTTTCTGGGGTTTGTCCTTGTTCTTTGTTATTACTAAGTTTAGACTTCTTATTCTTTTCAGGCATTCAAATCAATGACTAATCGAATGATTGACCAAGACCCACTGACATTGTGGAAAATTACTTATTTTAGTTAAAATGTTAATCTCGTGGAAGTCACCATTTGGAACTATCTAGAATTATGTTTGAGCAAATATTTAGGCATCCCATAGCTAAACAAGTTGACACACAAAATTAATCATTACAATAATATTTGAAAAAAATAACTAAAAAGAAATAAAAACAGGATGGTAAGTTACACTAGGGAAATGTGATGCTAAAAATGAATTAATAAAACTTCAGTGTAAGTTTCATCACAGAATGAATAAATGATATGGAAGAATTTCTGGAAAGTTATAAGTTGAAATGTATTTTTACTCTTGTAAGTATCCTGATTAGAATTATATTGTTTTGATTCATTTTATTCCAAAATCTCTAGAAACCAAATCAATGAAATGTTACAGATCGTTCATGACATAAATTTTTAAAGATGTTGTATTACATTGTGGCTTACACATTGCAAGTTTTAAGTTTTTGTGAAAATTCCCTGGGCTTATTGAGTAGAGTACACTCCAGAATTTCCTATTTGAAGATGTCACAGTCTACCTAATACACATTTCCTTCTTAGGCACTTTCTAAGCATTATTGTAAACAGCCCACTCAGTTACTTTGTCATGGTCTTCTCAAAGGAGGGAACAGGTGATATCTGATTGATCCCAGGCCCCACAACAAGTCCAACAAGTCTAAATTACATAAGTGTACTAAAAGATTTGGAAGACAAGAAAGTATCCTGATTTTCCATTATTTCATATTTGACCTCAAAGAATAAATATCCTCTGTCTCATCCTTTCAGAAAACCACTGACTTCCAGAATTAATTTCTGGAGATCGAACAACGTGTTACTGCATTTCACTTCTATCAGTTTTCTACCACTCTGAGTTTGAGTATAAGAAAAGACAGAAGTAGGTTGCATGTCCTATAAAACAACAAGACAAATGCAGACCTGCAGAAGTATATCAAAGGCTCAGATTGTTAAAAGATAAAAATAATAAACTTCTAGTGATTTTTAAATTTGATGAGGAAGAAGGACAAGAGTGCTTAGTGTTTAGGCATCACATTTTTAAATCAAATTTTATTTATTAATAAGCCTTTGCAATACAAAATGATTACATTCATTGCGGGGGATTGGTATATGTATATAATATAGCACATTTTTATTCGTCCTTCCCTCTCTGTCCATCTATTGGTTTTCTTCTGTGTTGCAAAAGATGTATCTGTCCATTTCCTATTACCTTTTATTTTACTGTAATTTATTTATATTTTGAGTTTCTCATATAAGGGAAACCATGTGTTCTTCAAATTTGTGTGTTTGATTCATTTCCCTTAACATTATGGCCTCAGGGTAGATACATTTTCCCATAAATGACTCAATTTTGTCCTCCTTGACTGCTAGAAGCACTCCATTATATAAAACTATCACATTTTCTTTATTCATCTGCTGATGGACATGTAGGCCACTTCCATGCATTAGCTATTATGAACTGTGTAACAGTGAACGCATGTACGCATGTACAGTCACTCTTAGTGATACTTTAACTCTTTTTTCAGATGATACCTAGATACTTTGTTGCGTACAGTACTAGTTTCCATCCTTTGATTTTTCAGGCTATGAATGTCTTTTTGGGCTAGGGGTATCTTCTATTCAGCATAGGATTAGGTTTTGGTTTTTGATCCATTCTATCAATTTGTATGTTTTGCTTGGGGAATTGTGATTCTTCCCACTGAGGGTTATTAGAGTAAAGTTACTAGTTACTTTTTTTCATTGCATTATTTTTTTGTTGCTAGTTCCCTAACTTCTTTTCCCTCCACTTAACTACTCGCTCTACTTGGAGTATTCATTCTATTAGACATTTTGGCATTTTATGTTTTGCTATTTTTATCTAGAAAACCTTTGAGATTTTTTTAGGTGCTGGTTTTGTGATTATGCATTTCCTAATGTGCTTTTTGTCATGGCAATACTTATTTCTCTGTCAAATTTGGAAGATAGTTTTGCAGGATGTTTCAAACTAGGTTGGAAGTTGTTTTCTTGTAGGGATTGAAACATTTCATTGGAAACTTTCCTGGCAATTTGGGTCTGTGTTGAAGAGTCTGCTGTCTCCATGGGGTTTACCTTTGTCAGTGACTTGCTGATTTTCTGAAGAAGCTTTTAAGATTCTGTCCTTACGTTAGACTTCTGAGACACTGAGTATGATAAGTCATGGAGAGGATCGTTTCTGATTGTGGCTATTTGGGATTCTATATGACTCACTTTTTTCTCCTTTGAAGTCTTCTGCCATTATCCCTTGAACAGATTTTTAAATGCCATTTGTGGCTGGACTTCTGAGATTTTTTCTGTGGTGAGACGTGGAGGAGTGTTTTCCTGATCGTTCCTATTTGTGTATCTCCATGACACACTTATTTGAGTTTTAAATTCTTTAACTGTATATGACAATTTTTTGCTATTATTTCTGTGAATAAACTGTAGATATCATTTATGCTGTTTTCTTATCTTCTGTTCATTGCATTTAATCTTAGATTAGTTTTCTTTATGTCAGGTAGTAGGCATTGGATCTTTTTTCACGTTCTCCTGGTGTTTTGAGAGCATCTCTGATTATGCGCTCATCAGCATCAGTGCTGTGTTCCAGTTTGGACACTCTCCCCTCACAGCCTCACTGTGGTCACTTTTGGTGCTCATCCTTCCAAAAGAATTTTTAATCTCCTGAATTTCTGTTTGGTATCTTTTCATGGGCTCACATTCTTTGTAATACTGGTCATTTATGTTTTGTATCATTTTGTTTAGCTCAGTAACTTTTCATTAGTGTGTTCTGTAAACTTGCTTATTAGTTTATTAAATCTACTATTTGTTCACTTACAGTATAGTTGCTGTGAACTCACTGTCCACCTTGTTTGATCTTTTATTTTCTGAGATCTACTTTCTTTTTTTACCATTTTGAATATTGGAGTTGTGGCTTTTGATTTGCTCCCTATTAATGCCCCAGGGTTCTTTTTTTTGGAATTTGGGAGTTCTTAGATGCATTCTCCTACCTTGTTTTCTTGCATTTCTACAATATTTTTTCACAGTTTTACGTGATAAGACTTGGAGATAAATTACATTGGAAAGACTGTGATGGTAGCATGGGAATCTATTTAATTTGTATCGCCAGGCCAGAGTGTGTCCCTGCTCACCCTGGTGGGTGAGGAAAGACAACCCCACTCGCCTCTGCACCTGATGTAGGCAGTAAGTGGGAATTCAAGAATCCCTTCCTTGGGGATGATCCTTAGAGGCCACATTTCACTGCAAGTCTCATCAGCCAAGTTTTTCTTAGATCCTTATTTCATTAAAATATAAATGATAATTTAAATTGTCCAGAGTGCTTACTTAGCTTACGTGTATAGTAGTAGGTATGTTTAAAAAAGAATAAAGAAACTATTATT
The DNA here is from genome assembly GCA_004027595.1 of Dinomys branickii. Lineage (NCBI taxonomy): Eukaryota > Metazoa > Chordata > Mammalia > Rodentia > Dinomyidae > Dinomys > Dinomys branickii. Next base: position 65,514 of record PVLD010010262.1, read on the forward strand.
TATTGACTAACATTGTCACCCCAGTCTAGATATTATTCTGAAAGAGTGTAACATATCTATATGTTCATATTTTTTATTCCATTTAACAGAGTGCCATTTAATGTTGCCAAATCCTACAATTACAGAGTAAATATATGCAGGAGGATTTCTGTGAGTTCGAAGCCAGTATTTCTGGCTACAAAGTGAGCTCAAGGCCAGTCATTTTACATTCCTACTAGGTCACACAGCCTTTATACTGTTAGTGGATTGATGTGGTATAAGCTATATAACCCTTCTGTGTTGAGATTTCCCATTTTATACGATGAGGAAACAAAAATAAAATCATTGGAAGGATTAAACTATTTAGACTATTTTAAATGTTCTGTTAATTATTTGGTAGTATGTCTTCTCTTAATCTTCTGTGCTGAATGGTGCCTATCATTGCAAATTAAAATTTCTCAGATAGTAGTGAAAACATTTTTAGCATTCAAAACAAAAGAAAAAAATGTAAATGTTTTATAGTGAGGTAGAGTTGTTTGTCCTGATGGCTGTGAAGTTGCTTTTGAAAAACAAAAAACCATGTGCCCTGACCTGTGAATCAGCCTCTGTATTCAGTCTGTTGTTTGAATGATATAAAAAGATTAATTGGATAGAGGAATGAATAAAGCTAATTTTCTTTCTGGGTATTTATGCACAGACAAAATCAGTGCACATCTCTACTTAATAACACAAAGTTTTAAATGAATAACAGCGTGTGTTTTTGAAAGGAGATAAGATCTCAGCCTTTACCTAGTTGTCAGTCAATTTTCGGTAGATGGATTCTTGCATGTGAAATTTTTGAAGCATATCTTTGATGCTCTTCATACACTGTAACTTCTTCCATTTCCTTTGGAAAGATTAAATAACTGACTTTTGTGCCAATATTATTACTGTTTAACAAAAGGTCATAAAAGAGAGCAAGGAGACCAGAGCTTACTGAACCTAGAAAACAAAATAATCCAAAAGTTACATGTAAAAACAGTTTCATTACCCTAGTAATAATGTAAAGAAATATACTAAATTTCCTCGCAACTCTTTTTACCATTATATTTGTGTATCTCTGTTTTTTTTAACATGCTTCCAATTAAAATTTTCCTGTATCCTACAGATAAAGTCAAATGAGCTTCTTTTGTCCACAGAAACAGAAGGTACACTTCATAGAACAGTGCAGAAGGTGAAAGTGTGTGACAGTAGTCGTGTGACCTTGTCTTAGCATTATTAATCCATCATAATTGACACATTATCATGAATTTTATTTAGAGCCTAGTGAATTTTAAACCATACTACAGAGTACAAAAAAAAATCTGGATAGTACATGTAAACTACAGTATTATAGAATTATGAAGATTGCTTATTTTGACTGAGAGTTCTGGAGAATGATATAGTTCATAATTTTATTAACAGTTAATTTCTGAAATATATTTTCTGGTCTTATTTTCCCTGGTTTAAGATCATTAAAAGGTTCTACTGATGTTATCATTAGCCGGATAATTCTAAAAGAGTTAATTAGCATAGAATTCATAGACCTCATTGTGGCAAAATTTAGAGGATACCAAGGATATTGCAGAAATAATTAGGCATGTTACACTTCAGGAAATTTACTCTCTGATGACTTATTGCAAGAAAAGATGTTGGAAACTAATTGGGGTGAAATAAAGTCTTCCATATTTGCAAATTTCTTACAGCTTTCTTAGTCATGGGTGTGATTAATGCTTAAGACATACATGATTTGCAATTAAATATTATCATGAAATTTTATTCAATTTAGCTGGTTTTCCTAAAAAAGAAATATTTTTCTAAGATTTCTGAAAGAAATATAGATACTTTGAAAAGTGAGATCACAGGAAAAATTGTGCATGAAGTACACAAACTCAGAAGATAGATAATAAATGTATCAGGAGATCCCAACAATGTACAAAGCAAAAAGAATCTACAAAATGTATGAGTTTGAAGAAAAAATTAAGTAATGGGAAACCTGTCAGAGAAGGCGGGCAGAGACAAGAAAGCATTCTCAAGCTTTGCTTTGAGAACAGGCTGAACGTGGCAAAAGTTAGATGAAGGGTGTCAGATATTGTAGAGGTCAGCAAGGGTGACCACTGATGATATCTCAGATTTGGGGGTGAGGTGACAGAGATTTAGCTGTGGATGATGCTACATTTTGATTACGTGAAAACTGACTGTGAATGATGAAATGGGAACATGAGTGTAGTGTAGTTCACAGAGAGAGCAGGTTCCTTTCCTTTTTTAAAAATGAGAAATATTTGAAAATATAGACATAAGTTAATAGAGAACATTTTAAAACACGGGAAAAATTAACTAATAATGTGAGATCCAGAAAGAAGAGGAAAATAACCCAGCTGCCAGGAAGGTAGATGCTGAAATCCAGAGCATCTGAGGAGAAAACATACATTTGTCACCCGATTTTCTAAGCACTTGTGGATACCTAAGAAGTTCAACTTTATTTAAAACTTTTGCCTTATTATTCCCCATGGTAATAAAATGTTACTGCTAAAAGGTTTTTAAAATAAATATCTGATTTAGTAATAATTGATTTCAAGAGGAAAGTTGTTCTATCTCATGTATTTCTTCCAGTTTCTCTCCTTTAATCCATTACCCAATTTTTGTCAGTAAACAAATACTTCTCAAATACCTACTATATGTCTGACACTACTCTTGGCACAGTGAACTAAGTGGACAAGAACACAAAAAGAACACCTGTTTTTAATACTTTACATTACAGGTAGGTCCTATGAAAGTAAATTTATGAGAAAGTAAAATGACTTCATGCTGTATTCTGTCATTCAGAAGAGTCAGGTAGGGGAAAAGTATGTAACATGGTTGACTGCAGCTGTAGAACCCTGTCGGGTAAGGTCATCTGAAAGTATTTTTTAGAAGATACTTGATTGAAAATGTCCATATAAGATACAAAAGCATAAAACTCTGCAGATAGAGCATTCCTACAAAAATTAGCCATGTTGTGTGAATTATACAAGAATTAAGACATTTGTTTTTTTTTTAAATAAAAGTACAAAAACATATTAACAAACAGACACCAATTAGCATAAAAAATAGTACAATCACAACTGATCTATAGACAAGGTGACACGGTCTCAACAGTGGTTATTGCTTTATTCATTGATGTCTTCGAAGTGTAAATATATGAACCCATATACAGACATGCAAAATTGGTCAGACCATTAATCCTCTCAACAACATAAAAACACAAAAACCAAACAACCAAAGACAGAAAACAAAACAGGCAAACAACAACAACAAAACAAACAAACAAACAAACAAAAAACCACCAATAGTTGCTGCTTTCCATATTGATATCTTCGAATTGTGTGTTCAGGATAATACATACAGACATACAATATTGATCAAATAACCCGTCATCAATTATTCTTTAGCATTAAGTGATATAATACAATAGTAGAACCATGTTAGCCCTCCTGCATATATGTATATTCATATATACATACTTATATTTCTGTCTCTTTCTTTTCTCCTTTCCCTCGTCCTATCTGTTTTTTGTTTTTGAACAGATTTCCTTCATGTCTCTTAGTTTATATTCCCACGCTCGGGTTCTTACACCAGTGATACAATGCGTTGCCTGCACATGTATCGCTGATTTATTTCACTTATGAGTACAGACTCCAGTTTTGACCACTTGCCTACAAAGTTCCCAAAACTCTCTTTCTTTATAGCTGAATAATATTCCATTATATAAAAATGCCACAATTTTTAAATTCAGTCTTCTGTGGATGGACACTTGGGTTGCTTCCACATTTTAGCTATTACAAATTGTGCTGCTATAAACATGGGTGCACATATATCAGAGAGATATGATGTTTTCAGATCTTCTGGGAAAATACCCAGAAGGGGAATAGCTGGTTTGAATGGAACCTCTAGACCTAGTTTGCTGAGAAATCTCGAAACGGCTCTCCACAGTGGTTGCACCAGTCTGCATTCCCACCAGCAGTGTAATAGAGTCCCTATTCCTCCACAGCCTCACCAGCATCTGTTATTGGATGACTTTTTCATACTGGCCAGTCTTACTGGGGTGAGATGAAATCTTGATGTTGTTTTTATTTGCATTTCTCGAATGACTGAGGATGTGGAACATTTTCTCATATATTTATTTGCCATTTGTATTTCTTTGTCTGAGAATTGTGTATTCATCTCAGATGCCCATTGCTGGATTGGGTTTTTGAATTTGGACAGGTACGTGTTTTTTAATTCTTTGTATGTTCTAGATAGAAGACCTTTGTCTGACGGACAGCCAGCTAGGATTTTTTCCCAATTTGTGGGTTTTCTTTTTACTTTGCTGGTGATTTCTTTAGATATACAAAAACTTTTCAGTAGGATGAGGTCTCAATTATTGATTCTTTGAAGTGTTTCCCTTGCAGCTTCATTCTTGTTCATGAACTCTCTGCCTGCTCCTATGTCTTCAAGATTTTTACCTACTTTCTCTTCCAATAGGTTTAGAGTTTCTCTTTTAATGTTGAGGTCTATGATCCATTTTGACCTGAGTTTGGTGCATGGTGATAGACTGGGGTCTATTTTCAGTTTTCGGCAAGAGGCAAGCCAGTTTTTCCAGCACCATTTATTAAATAGGCCTTCTTTTTTCCACTGTGTTTGGTTGACCCCTTTGTCAAATATTAGGTAGCTGAGTGGGTTTTTCGTTATGGTTGCATCTTCCAGTCTGTTCCATTGATCCTCAGGTCTGTTTTTTAGCCAGTACCAGGTTGATTTTATTACAGTAGCTTTGTAGCATAATTTCAGGTCAGGGATTGTGATTCCACCTGACTTGTCCTTATTGCCCAGGATTGCTTTTGCTATTCTGGGTCACTTCTGGTTCCAGATGAATTTGAGGCATATTTTCTCTAGATCTGTGAGGTATGTTAACGGTAGTTTAATGGGAATTGCATTGAATCTGTACAACAGTTTTGGTAATATGGCCATTTTTACAATGTTAGTTCTTCCTAACCATGAACGGGTATGTTTTTCCATTTATTGAAATCCTCTTCAATCTCCTTTTTCAGAGTATTGTAGTTTTCACTGAATAAAACTTTCACATTCTTTGTTAGATTGATTCCTAAGTATTTCAATTTCTTGGTTGCTATTGTAAAAGGTATGGTTTCCTCAATTTCTCTCTCAGTCTGTTTGTTGTTCGTGTGCAGGAATGCTATTGATTTTTGGGTGTTGACTTTGTATCCGGCTACGCTGCTGAATTTGTCAATTAATTCCAGGAGTTTTCTTGTGGAGTTTTTGGGTCCTCCATGTATAGTATCATGTCGTCTGCAAATAGTGATAGTTTGACTTCTTCCTTTCCTATCCTTATTCCTTTTATTTCTCTCTCTTGTCTGATTGCTCTAGCTAGTGCTTCCAGAACTATGTTGAATAGGAGTGGTTATAATGGATATCCTTGTCCTGTTCCTGACTTTAAAGTGAAGTTTTTCAGTTTATGTCCATTTAGTATGATGTTGGCTGTTGGTTTGTTGTAGATGGCTTTGATCAGATTGAGGTAGAGGCCATCTATTCCTATTTTTTCTAAGGTTTTTAACATGAATGTATGTTGGACTTTATCGAAAGCCTTCTCTGCATCTATTGAGATGATCATGTGGTTTTTCTGTTTGACTGTATTAATATAGTGTATTACATTAATTGATTTGCGAATATTGAACCATCCCTGCATTCCTGGAATGAATCCTACCTGGTCGTGGCGTATAATTTTCCTTATGATTCGCTGTAATCTCTTTGCCAGTATTTTGTTGAGTATCTTTACATCTATGTTCATTAGGGAGATTGGCCTGTAGCTCTCTTTCTTGGTTGGGTCTCTCTCTGGTTTTGGTATCAGTATAATACTTGCCTCCAGACATGTGTTGGGGAGAGTTGCTTCCTTTTCGATTTCATTGAAGAGTTTGAAGAGTGTTGGCATTAGATCTTCTCTAAATGTTTTATAGAATTCTGCTGTGAATCCATCAGGGCCTGGGCTTTTCTTTGTTGGTAAATTTTTAATGATGTTTTCAATCTCATTAATTGATATTGGGTTATTCAGGATTTTTACGTCTTCCTGATTCAATTCTAGCAATTTGTACCTTTCCAGGAATTTGTCCATTTCTTCTGTATTTTCCATCGTATGGGAATACAGATTTTCAAAGTAGGTATTAATGATCTTTTGTATTTCTTTTGGATCTGTAGTGACTTCCTCTTTTTCATTCCTTATTGCATGAATTTGAGATCTTTCCCTTCTTTTTTTGATAAGGTTGGCTAGGGGTTTATCAATTTTATTTACTCTTTCAAAGAACCAACTCTTTGATTCACTAATTTTTT
>PVLD010010263.1:0-71757 GCA_004027595.1 Dinomys branickii
GCAGAGGCTGCTCCAATGGTTACTTCTCTTTGGGAGAATGTCCCTTAAGCTGTCTGCTGAGATTTCCGCTTCTACTCTCTACCCCAAGACCTGGCCGGGGCGAATAAACAGCTCGCCACCCCAGGATTCTTGCAGATAGGCCACTCAGGTGTTCCTCCCTGGGTGGAGCTCCTTCCCCCCTCACAAAACCCGTTGGGGCACCTAAGTAGGTCTTCCCACCCAGGAGATCCCGAAGTCCTTGAAGCTGCTTTGGTGTCTCTCGCTGGGCTGAGCTTCTTCCCAATTCAGGAAAAACTGGTTAGAGCGTGCACTTAACTCACCCTGTGATCGTGCAGACAGGAGTGCCGTTCAGATGTTTTTCCCTGGATGGAGATTTTCCCCGACTTAGAAATCCCGCTGGCCGGTCGCTGTTGCTCCAGTTCGCGCAGCGCTGGCTGCGGGGGTGGGGTTCTGAGCGGGATCCCGGAGCGCTGCCTGGTTTGGCGCAGTTTGTCCCAGTAGCGCGTTCTCTGTCGGGTTCAGGAGCTGAAGCCGTTCTTGCCTCCGCACTCGCTCTCTCGGCTGGTCATCTTCTTCCCGGAAGTCCTCATTTCTGTCTTCATATTGCTATATTTCATTGTTTGGGTGGTAATCCTCTGGGAGGTTCTCTCTCTGCTGCCTACCCAGTCGCCATCTTCCCGGAAGTGATAAAACATATATTGTTGCCCAGTCTGCTCTGCATTAAGGAGTCAGGTATTTGTGAGCAATGGAAGAGATGAATCATCACATGACTTCAGTGAGACCATGGTGACTGGAACTTTAATTTATCTGTCTTCATGCCTGTTTCTTACCCAAAATGAAAATTTCTTTGCCTAGCAAAAGAGTTCGGCTCTGCTAAGGAGAGACACACTGGATTATATTTCCTGATAGAGCTATGTTGCTACAGGGAAAAGACAGCAATAACTTACCCTGGATTCTAAGAGAGATCATAGGACCCCTCTAGTCCCACAACTGTGAGATCCTTATTTGTGGATGTAGCATGACAAAATGGAATGTGTGTTCGAAAGTCTTTGGTTATGCATATGAGATAGAAGTAGGATTTTTGTCTCTAACTTGGGAAATATGCAACTTTTACACCGCCACAGAACAAATGGAACTGTGACTAATGTTATATAATTTATGTAGCTAACCACATAATTCTCACAATTGATTCACATTTATAAAAGTACACCTTTCCCTCTACTTTGAGATGAGTGAGGTAGAATAGAGGCTGTGTACATTCCCAAAGACCAATCTCCTCTACTCACCCCCCATTTTCCAGGTCAGGAAGTTGAGATTCCCAATAATTCAATGACTTTTCCAAGGTCAAATAGATGGCACATAGGACATAATAGAACCTAATCCAAGTCTTAAAAGTCATAATCACAAATACTTTTATTCAGGTGATTAATATTCTACATGAAAAGTGACACAATGCCTGATTTTCCTCTTTTTATTTCAAAAGAAATGGAAACATTTCCCTTGTTTCTATGATGTCATTACACACTTTTGAACTGTTGTCAATCATACAATAGGAGGTGGAGTTTTCAGGGAATTTCTGTATGGAGATTGGTGGCCCAAAGATTGGGCAACTGGACTTTATTTGAAAGGATGGATCAGATCCAAAGAAAAGGGTAGGAAGATTTTAATTAATCATCTGAAAAATAAGTGGTTAAAAAACCCTGCAACTTGATTCAAGTTCTGAATGGTAGTAATAGGCATATGCCTTTAAACTCACCTCTCTCTAATCAAAATGAGCTCTTTCACTTTGCTAAACAAACCACCTAAATACATAAAATCCAAGGTATCGACCATAGTTTAGTTTTGGCTCTTGGACTTCATATGTTGGAAACTTAACCTTCAAGCCCATACACTGGTGATATTTGGAGAGGGAGCTTTGGGAGATGTTTGGATCATGATGGCTCTGCTCTCATAAATGAATTAATCTATTTATAAATTAGTGGATTAATGAAATAATGTGTTATCAAGGGAGTGGGCTTGTTATAAAATGAATTTCTCTGGCAACTTTGCTGTTTAGCCATGTAGTGCCTTGTGCTACCTTGGGAACCTGCAGTATCCACATCAAGTAGGCTCTCATCTGAGGCAACTCCTCAACCTACAATTTCCCAGCCTTTATTTCCAATCTATGAGAAATAAATTTCTTTTCTTTATAAACTATCCAGTCTCAGGTATTTTGTTGAAGCAATAACAAACAGACCCAGATAGTATTTTAAATCAGGTTTCCAAGAACCATGACCTGAGATGCTGATACTTGAACAACAGATTTACTGAGATATCAGACCTGTAAGACACAAGGGAAATAGCAAAGGTTAGGACAGAACAGAGGCAAGGTGGGGCCCCAGCTGGAGTCTTTCTGGAGTTTTATTCCATGGAATACCTAGAATATGAATGGTTGTTCCATTTTGAGGAAGGGGGCTAGAGTTTATACTGATATGGCAATCAGACTTTGGCTGTTGGGCCTCCAATATGACATGGGCAGAACCTCCTAGGCATCTCTGAGATAGGCCATACACGTGATTCTAGGCAATTCTTTGGAGTATGGGAGGGTGCAGCCAATTTGTATGGCAGCTGTGGGGGGATACCAGTAACAGCCTCTGACTAGCCCAATGAGAGCATTTATTAAACATCACTGTATTTCAATGTTCCAGGAAAAAAAAAACCCTTTATATTATAAAAGACAAGAAATGATCTTTTTTTTCACAATTCACAGTTCTACTTTTATTGTTATGGCATAGAGGACATAAATAAGACATTAAAAACAAAGAAAAGCTATAAACACCCCTGACGAATAGATATGTTAGATCCATGCCTGGCTGGAATACAATTGAAGTGCCTCATAGAAGCAGGATCTCTGGATAAAAATTAAAGATTTAGTATGTAGTATTCTCAGTTCCAAGATTCCCTAGCTTTTTGCCCTCTGAGATTCCTTTCTCTAATGATCCCAAAACCTCTGTCCATGACTTACAACCTAGAAGAATGCAGTTTTGGATTCAAGGTCTAAAGAGGCGGGAAAAGCATAATTTTAGAGATACTGCTTCACTGGGAAAATTTGTTCAAAGCCATCATGCCTCAAGGAGGAAGGTGGCTTTGGTTCTTTGTCAAGGTAGGACAAGCTGTTGCTACTGCCCCCAAAGTGAACCTGAGGTAGACAACTATGTCCGGAAATAATTGTGTGTGTGTGTGAATCCATTTAATTTTCAAATATCTATTTAAAAAGCAAAAGATTTATACAATGTGAAGAGAAACCAGAGTATCAAGTATCTATTTAAAAGTGAAAATTGTAGAAAAACTATTTAAGATGATATATGCAAATGATGTTAATACTATATATTAGTTCCAGCCTAAGCAACAGTTTAATAATGCTCTTCCTATTTCCCCTCTTTTTTAGATATGTTTTTTTAAAAAACCTATAAAGTTGAGGATAATAATATTTGCTCTACAAGTTGGTCATGAGGATCCTCATAGGTAATATTATTAATGCGACAGACTTTTGACCTTGCTGCATTTCCATAACTTACACGTGCCAAGTATATATGTACCTTGTCTTTTTATTTTATTTATATGTACAGTTTATTTTTTCTCTATAACTAAAAGAACTTTCTTATAAGCCTCCATTCCTGCTGGTGATGGCTGCGGAGATGGGAAAGAAAGATTCTAGCTACACTAATCAAGGCTCCTTGGTCCTTTCTGGTACGTGGCCACCATTTTCGAGTCAGTACAAAGCCGAAATAAGTGGAAAGTGCCCACAGGGGCTTCTTCATCCTATGGAAAGCCTCTGTGTCACAGCTTCTGAACCCTCAAGTAACATGAGGACTCTCAATGTGAGTAACTCAGCTTTAGAAAAAGATGAGGGCTTCTTTAAAAATGAGGCATCCTCAAAATTTCAAATAAAATCCAATTACATTTTTTGTCTATTCATTTGGTTGAAAAAAAAAAAGAAAGTAGGAAGCAAAGAGAAGCACCTCATAATTCAGTTAGTCTGGCTTTTCTTTGACCCAATTCTTTTATATGTTGGATGAATTTCTTTGGCAAATTGAATAATTTTCACAAGTCAGTTACATACATTCCCTCATCTTATTTGAGTGTAATAAAATAGCTTAATAGAATAAAACAATAACCTCCAAGATGATGATGTTGGCCATTAATAAGTATAACAATGGGAATTAATTATGACAGCAGAAAGGATAGCTGATGACTCGGAAAATGGATTCTAAAACTCTTATTGTGACTTCCCAGACATTTGAAGAGCCGTATGACTTTCTGAGTGCTTTTTGAACAGGATTATTAATATCTTTTTTTCTTAGTTTCTTACATTTGGCTAGTCCTTTTTAGAACACTGTCATGCATAGACTCTTGCTTTTAATTAATCCAACACTTGGCGCTTGGGAGGTGCCAGGCCTTGTTGGGAGCACTTCACACATACTCACTCACTCGGTTCATCCACACCAACTCTCCACTCTGTCGTTCTGGTTCCTCTCTTATGAATGAGGACACTGAGGCTTAAAAGATTCAGGAACTCATGTTTGGTCCCCCAGGTGTGATGTGGCAGACAGGAATTTGGATCCAGTCTGCTTCCTCAGTCACAGCTTTCAGTCAGGGCCCTTATTCTACCTGCCTTTATTTTAAGTCTTACAGATACACAAAGTGGAGACAGTTGGTTACTTTTTCCTGAGGATAAAACATTCCCTGACACAGAAATTAAATATTTGAAAAATTGTAGAGCTAGTTAGTAAACTCCCATGCTGGAATTCAAATCCTTGTCTTTATCCTCAAATCAGTTTACTTTCTGAGCTCTCCTTATAAAGCGATAAATTATTTTATTCAAAGTGGTATATAATATTTCTAAACTTTGAAACACTGAGGAAAAAGGAACAATATATTTCTTTTGAGGAAAGCAATTGTGCACAAATGTTGAGGGTGAGTGGAAACACAATTCTTTTAAACTAGAGACACTATTAATTTAGAAGCATGGAGTCATAGAATGTGTAATTATGGGTCCATACAGTCTCCTACTAATTCTGAAATTTTCTGTGTATGAGATGTCCCTGGAGAAACTGTAATTAATGCATCTTCTCAGGCTGCAACCCAAGAATTCCTGTTAATAGAAATGACATTCCCAGCTCTTTTTATTATTTTTTTCTCTTGAGACCAGCTTTTGCTAAGTTACCCAAGCTGGGTGGGAACCTGCAATCTTCCTGCCTCAGCCTTCCCAAAGTGCTAGGTTTACAAGCATGTGCTACCACTATCAGCTAGGAATCTGAATTTTTAACAGGTAATGAATGTTCCTTTCCTAAATGAGGAATAAAAACCCAGAAAGGTGATGGGTCCTTTCCAGATTTACTGAGATGCTAAAAACACAAGACTCTGAGGTTGACATGGCACTAGGTCCTTTAGTTTGTTCATACAATGCCATGTTGTATTTATGAAATTAATCTAGTCTCATAAGCATCGCACCCTCGAACTTACTAATGCGGTTTATTCTTACATGAGTTAAAACTTTCACACAAACAGAGCTAAGAGATACTCAATTTTAAGGCACTCAATGTTACTGAGGTTTTGCAATTTAATAAATATAAATAGCAGCACTTACCTCCAAAATTGTTTGATTAATTATATCAACACTAATGCATAAAATAAAACACATGCAAAAATTACTTTAAAGAGATAGCCTACCTAGATACCTAGAGAGGTTGACTCTAGCCAAATCTTTGGAGTCTGCCAGGAATGTGTCAACAGAAGGAGGGTGTCTTCATGGAATATAATAACAGGAAATTGGAGGGCCAAGAGGCCCTGAGCATCCAGAACTCTCTGGTGAACAGGAAACCCTCACTCTTTTCCATTTGAGGATGTGCTACTGACCTCTTCTGGTATGTCTCCCAGGCCTATTCTCTGAACCTTCTCTACCCCTGCCAAGAGTGACTGGTACTAGAGGCCATATTTGTTGGGTACCACCTGGCCTTACTGCCCAAAGTTATTTGAATGGTGTGAGCCCTCAACAGATTCAAATAGTCTCTTCTGGTTTCTTGTATAAACCCTAAAGCTTCTAGAATCTAAGTGGAGAAAGAAGCTTCATGGAGAATGCCCAGAGAATGTGGAATATGTCTGCCACAATTTGAGTGACCCTGACATTGGCTTCTAAGTGACAGCTAAGATATTTAAAACTCATCAGTTTGACTATAGAGGTGTATGGCACAATCATTTGTAAACCAACCCTAGTTTACTTCTTGATTTGTCATATTTCCAAGTTCTTCTACTGGGGGCAAAAAAAAGGAAAAAAATCTACAATTAATTAGAAAAGAAGATGAACAGGGGCTGTGGTGATGCAGAATTTCTACTATTTCTAGTATGAATGTGGACTCCAGAAGGTAATGCACGAAGTTTCTAGGCTGGATATTTTCTATTGATTTCTGTGTACTTAATCAAGAGATAACATGCAATGATGGTACCACGCTTCTGTCCTTTTGTACTTTAAGCAAAGATTCAGAGTGGAAAGGGTTCAAGGAGTCCAGTGTTTTCCATCCCTAGAAAACAGTAAAATTTGTTAAAGATGACCCCCAGTGAGCTTCAGGAGCAAAGTGTAGTAGTAAGGAGGGCATCAAAGCATAACTATAGCTGTCCAAGACAGAGAGGACCTGACAAAGCTCACATCCAGAGCAGCGGTTTAGAAACAGCAACTTACAGGTAAGGAAACTGAGGCCAAGCCCTGAAGCAGTGGCTCTGAGTCATAGGTGAGCTCCATAATATAGGACTGATACTTAAGGTTTTCGTGACTAGTTATGAGCTTCATGGAAGTTACTAACATATAGTTTAAGTACTTTTTTTACTTACCTCCCCTCCCCTCCTTTTTTAAGAAAAAGTAACTTCTCCCCTTCAGCTTTTAAGATTATGGATGTCCAAACTCAAATTTAAGTCTTGACATGATGGCCTATAGAAAGTTTTTATTGCAAGTGTTTTGGAAATAATTTGAAGATAGGAGAGCCAAGTGTTAGTACATGGTTGACATTTATCTGGAACTGGAAACATGATTTCATGCTTACATGTCCTTTCTCAATACACACACACACACACACACACACACACATGCACACCACACACATAAACACACACTGAACAGATGTGTGCATACACGCATTCATTTTAGTTCTCTTTCTCCTTTTTCTTTTCTTAGAAAATATTTTTAAATAGTGAAAAAGAACCTTGAGTGTTTTGGATCAATTTCCCTTTTTAAATTGCTCAGCAGACAGCCTGGTGAGCCCTTGGAATGTTCTCTCTTGTGAAATTCCAGATTGTAAAAAGAGTTCACTACAAACAAAATGATAATGGCTTCAGCGAATTTTAGGAGCCTAGAGACAGAATTCAGAATTGGATGTTAAAGTACGGTAGTCAAGAAACAAAGTGGTCAAAAGGTATTAATACGGCTAAAAATAACCATGAGATGTGTAGGAATTAGACAGAAATGATTTCCAAAGACAGCACTGTTCTCATTGTGTTGAAGGGTCATCTACAGCCACAGCAACTCCTACTCAGGCATGACGTACAATACATATTTTTAAAGAGCTCTTGATATTCCTTCTCTTCCTCTGCAGTTTATGAAGACTGAAGGGACTGCACAAACCTACACTGAGGTCAGCTGAATCTCTCCCTCCTTGCTTCCCCGTTCCCTTCCCTTCGACCAGTCCCAAACATCATGAGGATATTCCTGTTGGTTTTCTTTCCAGACAATGCATTATGTACCCATCAAGTGATGTTTGGTACTCAATTCTTGATCTCTCCCGGAGGTCAGTCAATGACACCATCTCAACTGTCATCTCATTTCTTTCTTTAGAGAGGATCCATCTATTTTCTTAGCATACATATAGATTTCAGACACAGGTATGGTACTAAACTGTTCATGAACAAAATGACAGTTTTTCTCATCCAGACTGTCAGACTGACTTCTCCGGGAAGATAGACTTGGTTATTAAAGGGATCTCTTTCAATTAAAGTTCGACTTAATATGCTTCTAACTCAGTTCTTCTCAACTCTTAGTGACTTATTCATGTCTTAGTTACTCTCACTTTGCGGGGCAGTGGAAGAGAAAGGACGCTGTGAGACTTTAAGGCAGAGTTCTGAGGTTTAAGTCAGGGAAAGTTGTAAACTGCCTATATCTTTTGGTCCACATGAGGAAATATAAATACATTTGAAGTAAGCCCAGCAAGTTAGTAAGATAAAAGTAATATGGAGAAAAGGCAAAAGCAGAAATTCTTTTAAACTTTCACTCAGTTATTTAAGGGCTCACTAAAAAGTTAAAGTCTTCAATATTTATTAACAAAGCAAATACCAAAGCACCTGTTATTTGTGGTCAGACTCAAAGTATCTTTGTTGCACACACAGTCCATTGACGGAGCACAGTGAATGCTGTAAAGTTTTATTGCTCCTGCAGGTCCAGAATCTATTAGAGACAGGCTGAGATCTTATTTCCAGAAGGTTCAGCAAAAACTCTAACAGCTTTTACATCTTTCTGGATGCTCCTGCCTTGCACCAGCTGGAGACCATATTTAGTTTTCAAGTTAATAATTTAAAAAAGATACTATATCTATACGTAACGACTTCGTCTTGTCTGCAGAAATGATTCTGCATGGCAGTTGCTACACATGAGCAGGCCTCATGAAACAGGATGTTACTGCAGCAGCACAGGTACCAGTGTCAGCTGCTGCTGCCGGTGACTGCATCGCTGTGAAATCATCGTGGAGCTCAAGGTGTAAACTCTGATCACCATTCTCCACTCGGTTTTCCTTTTGCTTTCCACTGGGAGCCATGTACTGAATTTAAGCGAAATTCCTTAAGGAAATTACAAGACATGTAATTTGACTTTGAATAAAAACTTGTTTTGAGGGACGTTCTACGGTATTTATAAAGAACTTTGGGGGTCCTTATTTTACCTTCACTTTACTCTTATCTGATACTGACTTAGAATATCAGGGTGGATGGTTTAAAAAAATTTTTTTTTGTTTTAAAGAGAATAAAAAAGTCAACAAAATAACAACAACATAGACAAAAAGAAAACCACACAAAAACAGTAAAAATGATACAGGGTTTCAAAGCAAAATGATAGAAATTAACAGTGGTCGCTATATTATGTACTGTTATCTTCAACAAAGTTGCTCTTTGACGTACAGATAACTAAAAGAAAGCAAACAACTACACTCTGATGAAATAAAATAAAATCTTGCAAATTACTTTTAGTGGAGTTTTTAAAAACTTTATTTAAATGTAGAAAAATGTCTACTAACCAAGTCACTATGTTAAAGATCCAATCAATTAATACTTGGTCAGAAAATACCCAAGGCAAAGCATACCTTCAGAGGTTATGGAAAAAGATGTGAAGGTCTTGCTGAGACATGCATCAGCAGACCTTGGAGGAATTCCCAGTTCTCCACACACATCTCAGAACAGCTAGATGTGCCAAACTTCCAGTGTTCTAACTCATGACACAATCCACAGGCAGAACTCTCATCTTATTTGAGGAGATGATTGGTGGTGAGAGCCACTCTTATTTTCAGTTTGACTAAATATTCCCCAGGTCCTGCAACTCTGTATTTTTAACCTCAACTTTTTATAAAGGCAACCACAACAGCCTTTAAGTGCAACACAAAAGTCATTATGAGAGAGAAAGAGAGAGAGAGAGAAGGGGCTCAAGAAACTTTTCCATGACAATAGAAACTGCTTTGTATACTCTTGACCAATGCTGGAAGGGGACTTGACTCTTTTTCTTTAGTATTTTATTGTGATGAAATCTATATGAAACTCACTGCTTTAACCATTTTAAGAATACACTTCATTGCCATTCAATATTTACCATTGTCCACCTCTAGAATTTTTCATCTTTTCAAACTGAAACTCTATACCCAATAAACAATAACTCCTGTTCCTCACATCCCTTGGCCCTTGGCAGCCACCGTTTTGTTTTCTGTCTTGGTGATACTTGACTCATCTTGATAATGCTGCCAGCTTCAAGGACTCCTTAACTTCAGGAACTTTCTGCTGTTTATTTTACAAAACTAGCAGAGAAAACAGCAGCTAGGGAAGGCACAGACCACCAGGGATCCACTTGAAAGAATGATTTTCCCAATCATAATGCTTGTGGAGGAAGCTATCATTCATAAATTAGGCAGGTTCCCACCCAGGCTGTGCCAAACTCAAAGCAATGTGTCTGCTCTGAAATGGCTGGTGATAGAGAATACACTTACTTTGCCAGTGGGAGATGCATTCAATCACCTGAGCCCGTCGTGCCCAGAAAGCCAACATGTGGAAATGAACGGCTTTTGGATCTGGCATGTGGTTAGTCTTGGGAGAAGAGGCATTTGTTTGGAGCTATTGTGATGAGGGTACGATGAGTCCCATTGACTCTTTTCTCTCACTTTATCTAACTACCAGACCAAGGGTAAGATTTGGAATGGTTTACAACGTAGAAGTAACCCTGTGTGGGACTTGAGCTGGGTGTGGCCCAGTGTATGAATGAGATTCCATTGTTTCCCCTGTTCTCTTTTCAGTCCTTCCCAATGCATCCATCTCCCAGAGAAAAAGCACAGACAACTAAATTGAAAAATAATTTATGTAAATAGAGTAGAGAGTGGGAAAACAGAATTAATAGTTAATCCAAGCAATTCCAAACCTAGGAAGATTCCAATCCCTTTCATTGCAAAAATAGGGTAATTTTGCCTGAGTTATCTTGATAATTACTTCAACTCACCATTTCTTCTTTCCTGTGTGGATGCGTGTACATAATCTAAAGATAAATTATGCCTCTAGTCTCAAGCATATCTTCCTGGAAAGTTTCGCTGGTGATATATTTTTAAAATTTTTAAACAAATGTACATTGTTTACTTGTTCAGAAAAAATAAACATGTAAGAATGTAAATATTCTGCAAAGAAAAAAACTAAGAAAAAATAGTTTCATGGTTCCACTTAAGTGTGTGGTAAACAATTTGTAGATACACTTCAGGGGAAATTTTGAATGACTCACTAGGCCTGAGTTCCCAAGTACAGGCCAGCTAGAGGCTACTCCTCAATTTCTGTTCCCATGAACAGCATGGGGAGCCTTCCATCAGGGCTCCAGGGAGCTCTCCCCTAAAACATGAGAACAGCTGAAGAGTGAAGCCCTTATGGTGCTGTGCACTTAGGAGCCATAGATGGAAAAAATTCATCAGAAAAATGAAAGATTATTTTTAATCATAGTCACAACTGAATAATTTTATCAGATTACCTCTGACTGGAACAACAGATTGCTATGTTTTGTAGGGGGAAGGGCTCACTAAGAGGGGCACAGGCAAATAGCCAAAGAGGGCAGATGTCTTTCGAGGTCTCTGACAGGAGGCAGCTCAAAGTGGGGAAGAAGATGGTGGGTGGTAATGATGGCTCAAAGAGAGCCTTGCCCCCTCCCAGGTGCCACGTGGCTTTGGGTAACATTCTCTAACATGAAGGTAGTTAGTTACACTGGTCTAGCGGAACTGATTCCACAAGGTCACAGGAACGTGATATACTCAGGAGATTTCCATGGAAGAAGGCGAGTATTTGTAAGCAGGCCTAGGACTATAGTGGTGGTGGTGTCGTGTTGGGTTGTCCCAAAGAGATCTGGTTGCATGGGACATGGTTTCTCCAACTCTGATAAGCTGATGTTTCCATACCGTGAAGAGTTGCTCAGCACCCTTAGGAAAGAAGTGGGAGAGAAGTGCATGCTTTTGCTCTGCACTGATACTGCCCAAATAAGAGAGGCTGGTGTACAAAGAGCTGTGGTTTGTTAGACTGGCCTGATGCCAGCCAACCTGCAGAGTAACTTCCCCAGAGAGAACATTCCCAGACCATGTGTGTCTGCTCTATGCCCAGCTCCATAGCATCTAGCACAACAGGCCATGGCTAAAGTGCCTGAGTTCATCCTTCTCACACCTGTGCTACATGAGTGACTGCAGCTAAATTGGAAAAGGGCTTGTTCTGGCATTGTCCTCTGAAAGTGTACGCTTGGTAATCTCAGGGCTCTTTGGGCCTTTGTCTTGGGCCAGCTCCATATGATATAAAAGCTGCATTGCTGTTGGTTACTGTAAAAAGAAAAGTAAATACTATATGTGAATTAAGAGCACAGACGTGAGTATCAGACCCAGATTTAATCTTTGGTTCTGCCACGTAATATGTGACCTTGGGCAGCTTACTAACCTTCTCTGGTTTTGCTTTCCCAGTCTGTACAATGAAGGTGATAATTATAATTGCCTTAAGGGTTTGTTGTGAGAAGTAAATGAGATAACATATGTGGGCTCCATGAGGGAGTGCCTGGCATATGATGCAATAGAATAGAGTAGATGTCCCTGTCATACTCACTTTACAAAAGAAGAAACCCTGAGGAGATGACCAGCTTTGTCCAAGGAGCTACCAGGTGGTGTTATAGTCACATTTTAACAGAAAGACTGAGTTATCTCCTCAAGATCACTACATGGGCCTTCAAAACGGGATGGGGCTGGTGAAAGCAGCACCTTCATACTTCTCCAACCTTCAGCTTCATGTACACAAACAGTAGAAAGTGGCTTACAGAGCCATGGGTTGAGCTGACAGAGTCTGCAGCTCTACATTTCCACAAGAAGCTACTTTGGGAAATGGGCCCAGGACTCCTGCTAATAGGAGTGGGACACAAGGAAGAGAAGAGGGAATGGAGAACCCTTGAAAATGGACCAGACACTCAAAGATGACATGGAGCCCATCAGAACCTGTGTCTTCTATTCAGGCTAATTTATTTAACAAGAAATGTTCATTTTGGTGAATAAACGATTAGACAGGAATCAAATACATTCAATAAAACATCATTCCTCACCTGGGTTTGAAACTTCAAATTATTAGCTGCTCTTTTTTCTCTACTTAAACAAGATAAGGGATTAGGTAATCTTTGTTTTAAAGAACTGATCTCTTCTTTTTGGTCTGTTTGTTTAACTGTTGTTTGTAATCAACTCATTATTTCAGTATCTTGGATGAAAAGCTCAGCTGGAATTTCCACAGAATTTCAGTACTGATGGTCATGACATAAGTCAAACCAGGGAAAGAGCTGCATGGACTTTTTCCACCGAGCTAGCAAATTTCCCCTAATTGCTTGACCACTTCTTTCACTAGATGAACTAAATCGTCCAGTTGCATTAAGCACAAGCATATTTTTCCATTCCTTCCTTAGCTGCTGACAATGAGCATCTCAAAATCTCATATATTCCTTTAGCAAAGTAGAAAAATGAATTCCTTTCCTCACTTTTTGTTTCAAGGTGATGTTAGAAAAATTAATGGGATATGTAATGCAATTTTAAAATGATAAATCTACTTCCCTAAATACTTCCTCAGTATTACTTTATAATAGTTACTTGTGCATGGGTGGTACCCAGTGCTTATTCATTCCATTGATTTTCCTCTGACACAGATGCACAGAGTGTAGAATGTTACCTACAACAGCAGCTCATTTTATACTGTGTTGGGAAGGAAAACAGAGCTGTTTCATCCAGGGACTAGAAAAGATCTAAAAGCTGATACTGATGGGATATAGGTGGTGAAGTCCTTCGAGCTTTCTGAATAGGAGGCCAAATACATGCACATCATTTGATTTCTAAATAAACCCAGTTATAGGAAAAATTTCCAAACACCACAAAGTGTAGCCTACTTATTGATTAAAAACGTCACACAAAAGAGTCTGTGGTAACCAACCGTAAAACATTAAGATTTTCAAAATGGTTTGGTACATGGAAAACTGTCATTTATTTCCTCACTGTGCATTTTATGTTTTGGGAACAAGATTCAGAGAAACTCTCCTTTCTCTAGCCTGGTTCCACTGGTAACAGCCTCCTCATCCAAACCACACTTGCCAGGAAGTTGTTGAAAAATGCTGCAGCAAACCCTTCACCCAGAGCAGCTTCCTTCAGGTCAGTGGGTGAACTGGCTCCTCCGGGAGCTCCCTCAAACCCCACTTGCCCTGTTTCCAACTATTCTCACCTGAAGCTTTTCACACCCTGTGCTGAGTGCCTGAAGTGAATGACTTTGCTGATACAATCTCCTTGATGCAAAACGAGCGTAGAAAGGGGTCTGTCCTTGACTTTGCTTTCATCTCTCATAGCCCATGACACAGAGCTCAGCACACGGTAGGCGGCCTGGGAGGGTTATGCGTCGATTCCTCGCTTCTTCCTCTGTGAGCTATTTTCTCAGCAAACGCATCATGACCGGGCGTCACTCCGAGCAGATATAAGGCATCAAGAAATGAGATCTATGGCTTGTGCTTTAACCTGTTTTCCTGTGAAGGTTTTTCTCTAAACATTGTTCCAAATACTTATCTCAGTGTAATTCCTGGAGGTGAAGCCAGGTCCCCTGCCGCCACCCTGCCTGCCTCCTTCTGTCTCCTCCATCCTGCCCAGGTTCCCTCTTCCTAACTCTGTTTATTTCTGTTTTGCTGCAAGCTGCAGTCAGGAAGGCCCTCCTCGGAACCCACACAAATGTCAGTGTTGTAAGAAAAATGAAGACTTTTCCAAACAGAATATTAATTTATTTCCATTGTAGAACATTTTTGAGTTAAGACATGGCAAGGAAAATATCATCTATTATCTTGTACTTCAGAGACAGCTACTTCTAATGTTTAGTGGACATCATTCCTCTTTCTAGTCTATAATCTGAGCATTTTATGTTTTACAAAATTGGAAGTATACTACACATATTATACAAATCATTTTCCTCTATCACTAAATGTGTTTCTACTACAGTGGTGCTAACCTTCAGTATGCCTAAGATCCAGCTGGAAAGGGTGTTTGGCTGCCTATTCTTAACCTTTCTGCCCAGAGACCTTAAATCCACACATCTGGGGTAACCTGCAGGAGTTTGCATTTCTCAGGGGCATTGCTAGGTGATTCTAACACTGTTCTTCCTCAAGACATACTTTAAGAAACACGTCTCTACAATATCATTTGTGTGCATGTGTGTGCATTTGAGGACTGAACCCAGAGCCTTTTCACTCAGCTACATCCTCAGCCCCGTTTTAATTTTTTTTTTTTTTGTATTTTGAGACAGATCTCACTAAGCTGCTCAGGGTTGGCTTGAATTTGTGAACCTCCTACCTCAGCCTCCCAGAGTTCTGAGATTATACGTGGATGCCACCACACCCAATTTATATCATTTTTAATGGCAATTGTATATCCTATTGCATAATTGAGTACATATTTCATAACACATACAATTTCTCTATCTTTTTCTTTTTTGTGTGTGTGGTACATGGGATTCAACTCAGAGCTTTTATACTGAGCTACATCCCACTCCTTTGAAATTCTGAGACAAAGTCTCTATAAATTGCTTTAGCCAACTCATAGTATTATTTTATTCAAACTATTCTCTGGAGAAATATCAAAAATAAATAGGCTCTCCCAGAATTAACAGAGAGATAATTTCTTGGTGAATTGAGTTAGAGAGAATTACTGTGGAAATTTGTTTGTTACAGAAATTAAAACTACTCTTAGAAAATACACATCTATTTACACCAAACTGCTCAAGAAAATTTCTTTGTTCTAAACTTTCTTACTTTTCTTTCTCTACACTCTAACTGTCTTTATCTGTGTGCCTCTTTAGATTTCTCCTCATGTACACACCATTCCTAATATCTTTCCAGAACATTCTTTCTGTTAATGTCTCAGTGACTAATAAAGTCTTCCCTTTATTCTTTTCCAACACCATGAGTATCTTTGGGTGGACATCATCTATAAAACCTGACAACGTAGTAATAAATGGGTGTTTTAGCTGGTACATGGGTGAGGTAAGGGAGGATGAGATGACAAACACAGGGGCCTTGGGAATCTGGTTGTCACAATGGGTTAACCAGCTGACATTTTGCTAAGGCAGGAGGCCACCCATATTTAAAGTCAGTCACCACAAAACTCTAGAGGATATTGCCTGCCAAGGAGACTCAGCTGACTGACTTACCTACTGTCCGAGTACACTTCCTTGTTTGTCTCTACCTGTTGTCACAAGCCATGGGAGAATGTGTCACGGAGAGTGGGCAGCAGGTATATGGGAGCTCAGCTAAAAAAATGATTATATTGCTAGGTTTAGTTTAAACCTTCAAGTTAAATCTTAATGCGCATCTACCCTTTAAGTGTATAAAATGTATTTATGCAGGCTATGTGCTGGCCAAAGAGAAGAGTGGGGTTCACAGATGATGTGGGGAGCATGATGACAGAGATGACGACTGTAGAAAGTGTCCAAGGCTTGCAACGCAGAGAGAGTTCCAAAGGCAATTCCTCTGAGAGCCTCTGGTTGCTTCAACACAGCATCTCCGAACATTAGCCCTGGAAGTGGCCCTCAAAGAAATAACCCATTTCACACATGTTTGCAATTCCCAGGCATGCGCACTATGCACAGCGCCCGTCCGCACAGCTCCATGGTCTCTGCCGTTGTACAAGCACACTGGACCATCTGTGATGCCGGGGACAGGGCAAGGAGAGCCAGCCGTACCAGGAATTTTGCAAAAGACAACAAAATCCCCAAAGGAGATTATATGCAAGAGTATTTGAAGAACCTCTCTCCAAGCAATCCAGTGAAAACGAGGCATAAGCAGAATTCGAACAGAAACTTTTCTTAATCTAAAATGTCTGTCATCTTTTCACGACCTCGTCCTGATTCTGTGCACTATGCCCGGCAGTACTGGGACTGGTGCTTCGTATCTGACTACCACGCATTTGATCTTTGTAACAATTCCCTGAGTGGTTTTTAGGGAATTACCTTTCATCACCTAATAGGAACCGACAGGACTGTGGATTAAGAGGATGATCTGCTGCCTTTTAGACCAATTTGATAGTTATTAACTGAAACTTAAATTGTTTTGTGAGCAAAGCAATAACATCAATGGGAAGCAACTGGTCTCACTTCATTCCGGGTGTTGCTGCTCCGACCCTCTGGAGTTTTGGCAGTTTTGCTCTTTCCAGAGCTGATCCTTTCCCCACCCCGACAATCCTCTAACTCCCTGACACCCTTCCAAACAGTACCACATTTTCTTTTATTGGCTCGTATCAAGTTTTGTTGCTCTTAGAACCAAAAGTCTGAAGCAAAAACATGCTTGCAACTCTGCATCTATGACAGAAAGTGCTTCCAAAATTCACCTGATAACTTTCACAAACTCTTTAAAATTTATTTAAAATTTAAAATTTATCTATGTAGCTATAAACAATACAGCGTCTCGGTTTCTACCTCAGGTCCATTAAATTAGAACTTTCAGTGACAGGGCCTAAGAAAGCTCTTTCTTACTAAGCTGCCCAAGTAACTATTTTTTTCTAGAAAAATAAATTTAAGTTTTCACCCTCTTAATTTCAATCCGTAGCACTGCGTGGGTCCCCTTTCCTCTCAGTTTGCAAATGGTTTTATGTCAGGCCTATCTTTTTACTTCTTACTTTGGTCATTCACTGTCCTTTTGGAGATCTGTTTATGTTGAGGTGCTACACAGACTTTTATTACTTACAATAGCACCTTAAGATTCATCTCTTCTTGACGAGAGTTTCACAATTCTCATTTTTTTCTAACACAATGTGATAATGGCCATCCTCATTGGATAGGGCATAAGAATATTTCTATTGTATGGACCAAGGATGGAAATGTTGGATTGTAGGCAGACACATATACAGCTTCACTAAATTATTCTAGATTGCTTTTCCATAAATTGCACACTTTACTATAAGGGCATGAGGTTTACGGTTTTCTCCACAACTTGACAATTCTTAATACTATCCCACACTATTTTTTATTTTGTGAAATTGGTGGATATTACCAGAAGCTCATCGTTCTAGTTTGCCTTTCCCTATTACTTCATGTGCTTATTTGCCATCCAAGCCTACTAGAGACGCCTACTCACTCTCTTCTTGTTTCCTTGGGGTAGCAGATTCTATTTTCTGAAAATAACCATAGTAATATTTTCCATTCCACATTCATTTCCAAAACCTTGTCATTTTCCATCAAGACATGGAGTGAACTTCTCCGCTCTTGCATCTGGGCAGGATGTAGTAACTTCCTCAGTGACTAAAATGTAATAGAAATGACAGCAAGATTTTCAGGCTATCACAGGGATAGACAGCCACAGAGCTTCTCCCCGTGTTCCCATCCCTCACTCCCACTTTTTTTCTGTGTCATCTCTCACTGGAAAACCAACCACTGTGTTTTAAAGAACCCCAGACCACACCACATGAACAATCAGTGTGAGTGGTTCTTAGCTCATGGGCCACATGGAAACACAAGTTTAGCTTACGAGACTACTGTTTACTTTGCAGATGGTTCCAGTCCCTAATCATCAGGGCATTCCAGGCATAGGCGAGGGAACAGGGATGAGTTTTCTTGATTAAGCCCTGACCATATTATAAGTCCACGAACCAAATGTCATGGACTATTATTTGAAGCCACTGAGTTTCAAGATAATCTGTTTCATGGCCTTAGTAACTAGACCATCTGGGTTTTTTTCTTGTTGATTTTTAGAACTGCTTTACATGTTGAGCAGTAGTGAATTTTATATATTGTTACTATGTTTAATCTCAATATGCTCATTTTACCTATATGCTCTTAAGTTGAAATTTTTATCTTTAACTTATCAAAATGTTAAACACAAGCCAAGCAATACTATGCAAGCTCCTTCAGTTTCCTTTTGTACTAAATGGGGATGATGCTAGTACTTATCTTGCAGAATGGCTTTGTCAATTAAATGAAAAGATGTGAAGCCCATAAGACACTGACTTATGCTAACTGCTCAAAATAGTTTATTAGAGAATAGCAAATAATTTCTCTTTTGCGGTACATACTTTCTGAGTCTGGCTTAAGGAACACTTTTCCACCTTTTCTTGGGCTTTTTATGTCTACTTTGGTGTCTTAAGATTATATAACCTAAAATAATTGGACATATTTTCTTATTTTTTTGAATGTACATAACACAGTTTTGAAAGTTTGGTAAGTCTCACCAACAAAAATGATTTGGGTGAGTGAGGGTTGCAGGGCAGGAGCAATAATTACTATTTCAATTTTTGTAATTGGATCCAGTTTGTTCAACTTCTCTCTTTCTTCAGAATCAATCTTAGTATTTTATATTTTTCTTGAAAAAAATTCATTTACAACCTAGGTTGTAAAATTTATTGGAGTACAGTCATTTGTGGTAATACACTTGTAAAAATAAATCTCTCCTTCATTTAAATCTTTTTTTATTTCATATTTTGTTTGAGGTTTTGCTTTGTATTATGATCATGCCATAAATTTTGGTAAGAATATTACTGTTTTCAAAGAATGGAGGTGCTTTCTTCTTCTCTTTCTTTCTTTCTTTCTTTCTTTCTTGCTTTTTCTTCCTTTCTCTATTTTAGTGTTGGAGATTGAACGCTTATCTTTGTGCACACTAGACAAGCACTCTACCACTGAATCCCTCTTCTAAAAATTTATTTGTTATTTTGAGACAAGCTGATCTTGAATTTAGAATCCTCCTACATCAGCTTCCCAAGTAGCTGGGATTACGGGCCTGTGCCACCACACCCAGCAATAATTTCAATTTTTATTAGTCCTCCAATTTTATTGATTTCCACCATTATGTTTCTTTATGTTTAATCAGTTATGTGTTCTCTAGCTTTTTGTAATGGAACAAGAACATTTCTTTTTGTTCTATGATGAGTGTATTCAAATTTATATTTGTCTTTTTAAGTGCTGCCTTATATAACTGCCTCACATATTGATAGATAGTGCTTTCACTTATAAAAATCCAAGTATTTTACTCACTCCCTTGTTATAGATTCCTTTTTTTACATGTCAAAATAACTTTTATTATGGTAATTAAAGTTACTTTGACCAGGAATAGCATTCTACAAACAACCTGTTATATTATCACACTGTCCAATTTGTTGTTTCTCTATCTGATAATTCTTAAATAAAAATGTCCAGAACTTTTAAAAAAACTCAATTTAACTTTATAATTTATGTTATACTTTCATAAAATTGGTATTATAATACCTTAACTATAATATAGTGGACACTTATTTCTAAAACATTATGTGCTTAAAATGTCTTCTGCTCTTTTATGTGACTCTGTGTATGTGGTGTATTTAAAAAAATAGACTTTATTTTTCAGAGTTTAGGTTAACAGAAAAATTGAATAGGAAGTGCAGAGATTTCCCATGTACACCCTGCCCCATAATGCATGGCCTCTCCTACTATTAATATCCCCAACCACAGTGGTATATTTGTGACAGTTGATGAGCCTGTATCAACACATCATTAACACCCAAAGTGCATAGTATGCTCTTTCTGGTGTACATTCTATGGTTTTCACAAATGTATGGAATGAATGAATCCACTCTCATGGTATTCTACCCTAAAAATTCTCTGTATTTCACCTATTCGTCCTTCCTTCCCCACAATCCCTGGCAACTACTGAACTTATTACTGTCTCAATAGTTTTGTCTTCTCTAGACTGTCATCAAACTGAAAGTATAAAGTATGAAACCATTTTGGACTAGTTTCTTTCACATATTGAGATATTTGGGTTTTGGTAATTCTGGCAATTGCTTCTATACATAAACTTTAGACTCAGTTTTTTTGGTATCTATAAAATAACCTACTGGGATGTTTATTAGGATTGGAATGAACTTCAGTCTATGGAATGAGTCAGGAAGAACTGACATCTTGGCAATATTGAATCTCCCTATCCATAAATGCTGTTGTGTCTTCAATTTTCAGTTTCACTTGTTTATTGCTCATAAATGATGAAGTGATTGGCTTTTGTTTGTTGTCCATATACCTTGTAACCTTGCTATAATCACTTACTGGTCTCTGAAGTTTAGTGCATGGTGATAGACATGGGTCTAGTTTTAGTCTTTGGCATGTAGAGAGCCAGTTTTTCCAGCACCATATATCAAAGAGGCTACCTTTCCTCCAGTAAATCTACTGGATAAGAAAGTAGTAGAAATCTTGAAGACAGGTGTAGGCAAAGAGTTCATGAACAAAACCCAGACTGCATGGGAAATCATTCAAAGAATCTACAACTGGGGCCTCACCTTATTAAAAAGCTTTTACACCTTAAAAGAAGTAACCAACAAGGTGAAAAGACAACCCACAGAGCAGGAAAAAGATTTATCCAATTGTCCTTCAGACAAAAGACTTTTATCTAGAACATATAAAGAACTGAAAAAAGAATCAGACCCCAAATTCAAAGGCCTAATCCAAAATTGGGGATCTGAGATGAATACACACTTCTAAGATGGAGAAACACAAATGGCAAATAAATATATGAAAAAATATTCAATATCATTGGTGATTTGAGAAATGCAAATTAAAACAACAACTGACATTCCATCTCACCTCAGAAAGAATGGCTGTTATAAAAAAGCCATCAACCAAAAACAAATACTGGCAGGGGTGTGGGGAGAAAAGAACCCTTCTCCACTGCTTGTGGAAACAACACAAATGCCCATCAACTGAGGAATGGATCTTGTGGAAACAACACAAATGCCCATCAACTGAGGAATGGATTTAAAAAAGATGTGATATTTTTATGTAATAGAGTACTACTCAACCATAAAGAAGGATAAACTTGAGGCTTTTATAGGTAAATGGATACAACTTGAGACCATACTCATAAGTGAAATAAATCAGACTCACATGTGTAAGTGACATATTGTCTCCTGGTGTGAGAAACTGAAAGAGTAAATAATGTCTAAAATGTACAATAGATATCATGAAATGGGAAGAAATTGTTCAGAAGGAAATAGGATCTATGATGGGGGAAAGGGGAAAGGATAGAAGGAAAAAAGGAAAATGCAAGTCAGTTATACTATTAGTGTCTCATTGAAAAGGAAGATTTGTGCTAAAATTGGAGAAATCTTAATGCCCGTATATTGTACTTTGAATAACTACTTTAAAGATAACAATGTACAATGTATTAACTATTATTATTCTCCTATTATTTTGTTAGGAAATTTTAAAAACTTTTTTCCATTAAAAAAACCCTCCAAATATCTTGGGATTTTCTACCTATCTTTTTCTTTGTACTTATTTCTAGTTTAATTCCACTGTGGTCTGCCAGCAGACATTGTAAGACTTCTGCTGTTTTAAATTTGTTAAGATGTGTTTTATGGCTTGGAATGTCAGATATCACAGTAAATTTTCCAAGTAAGCCTTAGTAGAATGTGTATCTTGCTGTAGTTCAGTGAAGTAGTCTACGGACATCAATTATATCCATTTAACCAACTGAGTTCAACTAAGTCCTTACTTACTTTAGGCCTGCTGAAATGGTCCAATTCTGTAAAAAGGATATTTAGATATCCAAGTACAATAGTGGATTAGTTTGTTTTCTTTCAGTTCTATCCATTTTAGCCTTATGTATTCCAATATTCTGATGTCAAGGGCATACACATGAAGAATTGTTAGGTCTTCTTAGAGAGCTCATCTTTAAAATTATGTAATGCTCTGCTTATCTCTGATGACTTTACTTGCTCTGAAGTCCGCTCTGCTTGAAAGTAACATAGCTGCTCCTGATTTCTCCTGACTAGCATTAGCATGATATATAGGTCACCCATCCAGTCACTTTAAAGCTGTAAGTGCCTGTGTATTTAAAAAGATTATCTTGTAAACAACACTGAAATGAGTCTTGTATTTTGATCTGTTCTGACAATCTCTTTCCATTGGTGAATTTAAACCATTGGTATTTAAGGTGATTATTGCTATAGTTGGATGGATAGGCACCACATTTATAAAAATTTTACTTATTGTTCTTCGTTCCTACATTTGCCTTCCACTATCTTTCTTCTTATTATGGTCTTAATTAAACAGTTGGTATGAGTCAGTTTTATCTCCTTTGTTAGCTTTCCAGTGCTTTTTTATTGTACTTTTGTTTTGGGTTTTTCATTTGTTTCTCTTTAGTGATTGCCTACAATTTGCAGTACACACTTAAGACTTACCCAAATTCACTTGGAAAAGAACAGAATATGGATTTATGAGTACTGCGAGCACCTTATAATAACAGAACGTTCCTTAATTCCTGCTAGTCCTCACTTGTATCATTGCTGTCACTCATTTTACTTAAAAATAAACATATATACTGTACATGTACAGCACATTAGCACATATACTCGTATGTACTGTTGTTTTTATTTTGAACGCTGTTATCTGTTAGGCCAGTTAAGAGAAAGGAAAATGTAAACATATTTTATCTTCACTTAGTTCTCTGAGTGCTCTTCCTGTCTTTATGTAGATGTTTCCAAACTGAATCATTTTCCTTCCCTCCAAAGAACTTATTTTAATATTTCTTGCAAGACAGGTCAGAAATTCCTTCAGGTTTTGTTTGCCTGAGAAACTCTTTGCTCACTTGTAAGGATCATTTCATAGGGTACAAAAATTGTAGGTTGGTGAGTTTCTTTTCCTAAAAGTTTGAATATTTCACTGTACTCTTTTCTTGCTTTCATGGTTTCTGAGGAGAAACTGAATGTAATTCTTATCTTTGATCATAGATAGGCCAGCTTTCCCATTCCTGGACATGATAACCAGCACACACAACTTAAAGGAGAAGAGGTTGAAACTTGGCTCACTATTTTGGGGAATTCAGTCCTTGGGTAGCTGATTCCCAGGGAGCAACATCATGGTGGAAGGGCATGGTATAACAAAGATGCTTGGTTCGTAGTAGCCGGGAAGCAGAGCAAGGAAATATGCCAGAGAGGAAGGGGCAAAGGACTGAATATAGTACCTCCACAAACCACCCAGACACATCCAAAGGTTTGCTCCACCAACCCCTGGGCAGCTCCCACACTAATCAAATTGACACAGTCA
Source organism: Dinomys branickii (assembly GCA_004027595.1). NCBI lineage: Eukaryota > Metazoa > Chordata > Mammalia > Rodentia > Dinomyidae > Dinomys > Dinomys branickii. The sequence continues at coordinate 23,848 of PVLD010010263.1, forward strand.
AGCTAAACCATGACAACAGGTAAGGTGATCTTTTTCTCTGGCTTCCTTTCATATTTTTGGTTCAGTTTTCTGTAGTTTGGCTTTAATGTGCAAGGGCATAGGGTTTTTTACATTTATTCTGCATGGTGTTTTCTGAGCTTCCTCAATCTGTGTTATTGTGTTTGGCACTGATTTGAGGGAATTTCTCACTAATTACTACTTCATATTTCTTTTTTTTTCTTTCTTTCTTTTTTTTTTCTTTCTTTCTTTCTCTTTTTTTCTAATATTTCCATTACACATGTCATTCTTTTTGCAGTCATTCCAGGTCTGCTAATTCCAACATTCCTAATACAACTAAGTCTGGTTGTACCCCTTACTTAGTCTCTTAAAACTGTATTTTTGCCATTTAATATAGCTCTTATAATTTTTTGATAGATAAGGTATATGGGGTAAAAGAAAGTGAAGTAAAGTAGGCATTTAGTAAGATAGCATTATGGGTGTGGGGATATTCTGCAGTCTTATTATCAGCTCTGTCTTTTCATAAGTCTTTGTCCATGGACTGTGAACTTGAAAAATAATTCTTATTCCCAATAGTGGGATAGGGTGGCTATAGCAGATGGGGTTTGTATTTTCCTCTGGAAACATTGATTTTGAATGCTAGATTATATTCCCTGTGTGAAGGTCCAGTGGGCTAATCGTCCACTTTCCCACTGATGGGGGCACAGGTTTGTATCTGTGTTTTGCCGCTGTTAGCAGTATTTCTAGGAACTGCTAACATATAGAACATATGTCTCCTGTTTTATATGTGAAATCGTTTATTCTGAGTTATATAACAATTTTGGAGAGCAGTTTTTTTTTTTTTTTTTTTTTTTTTTTGCGGTACTGGGGATCGAACTCAGGACCCTGCGCTTGCTAGGCAGGCGCTTATTCCACTGAGCTATATCCCCAGCCCCTGAGTTATATAACTATTATTTCCTAGAGATTTCTGGTCTTACTTTCCAACTTAGTGTGGGGAATTTGCCTATGGGTATTCTTCCAGAAGCTTCTCTCTTCAGTTCTGGTGCAGCCTCTCCAGGCAGCCTGATTCCCACAGGGAAGGCTTTTCACTAACCAACCTACTCAGAGACTAACTGTCATAATAGCTGAGGTACATTCTGTCAACCAAGTCTAGAGGATTCTCATCACTTCTCTGGCTCCCAGAGCATCTCAAGAGTCTCCCAGTGTCACTGAGATTGCTGTGCTTCTCCTGAGGTAGGATGTGAACTGCCCACAGAGCAGCTCTACCACACACAGAGGCTTCCCTCTCAAGCTAGTCTGTCTGGACTTTTCCTCTCGCTTTTCCAGACCTAGTGGGGACAGGGTGGGCCAGAGGATCAGAAATTTGGCATCAGATTTCAAGTCTGGCATCCTACCATGAAATCTGGTACATAGAAAATAGACTTAGTTTGTGTGGGTTTTATTTCTAAGTGTTGGAGAACAAACAATAACACAGTAACTCAATTTTGGCTTTCATCTTCCCGTTCATATCTCTCTTGTTTACTTAAGCACATAGCCCACTGATAGCTGGCAAGCTCGCAAACGGAAAGGAAAACAGGCTGGCTGTGACTGCCATAGGGTCACCTCGTTAATGAAGCCCTATAAGGAATTCTTAGCTGTCCCTAGCTGGCCTTTGGGGAAAGCAGTCATGAAGCGGTCATGTTAATGAGCTGACATCAGTGTCTGGCTTGTTCTCCTCTACCAAATTCTACTTCATCTCTTTCCATCCACAAACTCCTGAAAGGCAGAGTAGTGGTGATAAGCCTGAGGTGTCACAAGCAGCTGTGTGACGTTCAACAATCTTTAAACTTTTCCCATCAATAGCATGGATATACTAATTATTCCTAACTCATAGTAATATTTTTTGAAGAATTAAATGAGATTCTTCCTGTGAGAACTTAGCAAAATCAATGTTTTAAGCACTCAGTAAAGGTTAGCTTATAGTTCTTACACTTAACAATGAACAAAAATGCGTTCAATGGTCACATCCTGGTGTGGAGTGTTACTATGAGCATCTACTCTGTAAGGTCCAGGTGTGCTAATAAATATCTGATAATACATAAGACAACCCTCTGGCCCCCTAAACCGTCAAAACATAAAAAAAAAAAAAAAAAAAAAAAACCTATCTTGTCCAAAATACCAATAGTACTGAGTTAGAGAAACCCTAGATTAGCTGTCAGTGTATTTGTGTTTCTGTGAAAATATTGCCCATTTAATCTGGATTACCTTCATGGAGACATAGCACTCTAGACATGGGAAATATACTAGTAACTATGGAATCCTGTCATCTAATTTTAACAGACAGATTTGTTACCAAAACAAAGGGATGCTTATCAGTGTAGGATCAACTTGTACATTTTGTTGATCATAAGCTCCTTGTCATCATGTAAGATGTTCTAAGATCTGTATACAAGAAGAGTCTAGGAGTTTACGGACATATTAGCTCCCTTTGTTTCTTTAATTTTAAAGAACAAAGAAAATACTTCTAAATCTACTGAGCCCTAATGCTTATTTTTTAAAAGAAAATAGCATTTATAGTTTTTTTCTTTGTAAAAGAAATGCGACCTCAATTTACTATCTAGAGAACTGAGATTTATCCATTCTTTTTTCTCTGTTATACATCTGATGTCATTCAGTTGGAAGTGACTCCCTCATTGGTTCAGCTTACTGAGACTGTCAAGCCCTTTAAGGCCTTGCAATCAATTTAATTTGTGTTTCTTGATCAACGTTTGTCTAAATCATTCTAGGTCCTAGAAAGATAGAAACAAAATTGGTAATATGAACAAGGTCCCAGTCTATTGGTGAAGATGGAGAATACACAATGCATTCCAAATATGATAAATATTACAAGAGGGGCAGGTAACAAGACTTAATGGAATCCTAAAGGTGCTAGAATGTTCATTGAGGAAGTAACATTCAGGTAAGAACCTATGGAGACTCATGTTGAGGGAAGGCAGCTGAAAGACCTAATATTACGGGATGTCATTTTTATAACTGCTCTCAATTTAGAGTTACTTGGTAATTGTATGGTTTAGAGCCCAGAGGAGGAAACCCACTCACTTGTACAAATGTCCAGCTCTGTTCAAGTTTAGGTAACATTTTAGGTCTAATAAAAAATCATTGTATTATTAGCTCTTCCTTGAAAAGCAGAATTTTACAGCCTGACAGAATAGCTAATTATGTGCTCCACTTCTGCCTTTCAAAGCCTTCAAATGCTAATTAAGTATCTTACATCTCCCTTCTAACAGGCTCCTCATTTTACTTATTTTACTTAGCATAAATTAGAGCTAACACAATCCCATTTTTAATAGCTCTCTTTCAAAATCTGTTGATGTGCCAGTTGGTATGAATCATCCTAAATGTCCTTCCTCGTGGGCAAGACCCATCTGTCAAGATCTACAAAATGATATTTCCTGCTTATGGGGGACATCTTGCTGGAGCTGAATGCCCTGTCAAGGAGAATGCATGATAATGTCCCAGAGTCCTGCAATCTCATCTCCCACAATTGTCAGAAGAAACACAAACCCTATGGGCCCAAAGCCTTCAATAAAGAGCAGTTTTGCTAGTTGCACCTGGAAGTGAGCTTTGCTATGAGTGTAGAACTGTTAGCTTTCACAAATGAAACTACATATCCAGTTATTTTTTAGTATAAATATGTCCTATGCAATATATACTTATATCAAAAGCTGTTTATCATGTGTGGAAAACTTCTTGTTTACAAAGCACTGTGTAATGTTGGAAAAGATTTTGTTTGTTTATTCACCTCCCTCATGTATTTGCTCAAGTGTCGTTTCTCAGTGACCCTCCCCGATCACCCTGTTTAGAACTGGATGACTTCCATTCCCTTCCATGCCTTTGTTCCCTTTATAGCATTTGTGATCAAAATATTTATACATTTTATTTATTGGCTGTCTTCCTCTCTGGAATGTAAACTTCTTCAAGTCATGGATTTTGGTCTATTTTATTCAATACAGTACCCCTAGCACCTACCACAGGCGCCGACGTAGAGCAGTTACACAGTAAGTAGCTATGGAAAGGACCCATTTATCCATTCATTTGTTTTTCCTTCATTTGTTTGTAAGTATTGTGCTTAGAAGTATAGAATCTAAAGACTTACTCCTTGAGTTTGAGTTCAGGCTCTATGAAGTATCTGTTGTGACATCACAGGAGTTGTATCATTTTTTGGGCTTTAGTTTCCTCCTCTGTAAAATGAGTATAAAAATAATATCTCTTGGATAGACATGCTAAGAAAAAGATAATGTCCATAAAGTCTCTAGAACCATGACTGAAATAATGTAAGCATTCGATAAATGGAACTTATTACATTTAACAAATATTTGTTGACCATTCTTTCTATCTCCAGAATGTTCTGGTGGTGGGGAGGGCTGTAATGAGCAATGGCAATGAACCACTGGCATCAAAGAGATGATAAACTAATGAGAAAATAAGCAGACAATTGTCAGAGACTGTGGTAAATGCTACAGAAGAGGTAGCAAAATGATATATAGGAGCATTTGGAGGACAACTGACCAAGAGCTGAGCTGGGGAAAAGGGTGTTGGGAAATGCGTAGGGTAGAAGTATTCCAGGAGGAAGGAATACTGACTATTAGAGCTCAGGGGACAGGAAAAGCACATGGCTTCTGTGCAGCAGAGAAAGTAAGGTGGTGTGACTGGCTCATGGAGAGAAGCCTGAAGAAGAGGGAGATGGCAGATGAGCCTGGGGTGATTGATAGGCTGGGTGCTGAAGGCTTGCCAAGGAGTTTAGGCCTTACCTTCAGGATGAGAAGAGTGGTGAGGCCAAGCTGTGTTTTGGGAAGATCCTTCCATCTGCAGTATGAACCTGAATTTTAGGGACCTAAGATAATATTAGATGAAGGGAAGACAGTAAGGAGGCTCAGGTAGTCTTCCAAATAAAACATGATGGAGTCATGGGAATGGGAAGAAGTGGCTCAGTTAGATGTAATTAGAAGACAGAATGGAAGGGATTTGAGGAGTGTTTTCTCCTTGGATCCTATGACTTTGGAAGGACCTCTACTTACCATAGATTTTTTTCTCGTAACATCATTATCTAATTTTGCAATGAGTGTAATGCTGACAGTATAATAGGTTGGGAAATACTCCATCATCTCAGATTTACTGGATGAATTTGTGCAGAATTGCTATTATCTCTCCAACAAATGTTTGGTAGAATTCAACAATACTGTAAGGTCATCTGGTCTTAGAGTTTTGTTTGCAAAAATGATGTAATCCCATAAATTTAATTTTTTAATAGATGCAGCATAATTCAGGTTGTCTCCTTCTTGAGTGAACTTTGATATTGGAGTCTTTCCATTTTTTCTATTTTACTTGTTTTCAAATTTACAGTAATGCATCAGTTCATCAATGCTTCTCTTTTTTTGTGTGGTACTGGGAATGGAACTCAGGGCCTTGTGCATTCTGGGCAAGCGCTCTACCACTGAGCTACATCCCCAGCCACGAATGCTTCTGTTCACAATTTGCTTTGCAAACAGAAACATCTAGGAAGATTTTGTCAGCTCCACATTGGGTGACAAACATGACCACAGCCATCTTTCCCACATGGGCATGAATGTGGCCTTCTTTTCCAGAACTGTGAGATGAATTAGGTTCATGAACTGAGGTACTTATGTATATATAATGTTGTTCATTGTACTATGTTATTATCATCTTAATGTCTGTAGCATTTGGAATGTTATCACTTTTCTTCTTCCTGATATTGATCATTTGCATTTTTTCCCTTTGTGTTTAGATCAATTTGGCTGCAGCTTCAGCAACTTTATTGATCTTAAAGAAGATTTTGAGTCCATTGACTTTCCTCTATAATGTTCCATTTAATTGACTTCCAATTTAATCTTATTTTGGGTTTAATTTATTCTTCTTTTCCTAGTTTCTCAAAGTAGGAAGTAAACTAAATGATTTGAGACTTTTTCTCTTCTGTAATACAGGCATTTCTTGTTATACATATTACTATAACTAATGTTTTAACTGTTTCCCACACTTTTGATGTATATTCATTTTCATTCAAATAATAAAACCTTTTCTAAACTTTCTTTTGATTTATTCTGTGATTCATGAGCTATTTAAACTGTGGTAACTAGATTTACAAATATTTGGAAATTTTCTGTTACCTTTCTATTGTTGATTTCTTGTGTATTACAGTATTGCTGTGGTCAGAGAACAATCTCTATGTAAACTGAAAAATTTTGAGTTTATTATACTTGTTCTATAGACCTGATTATGGTCTATCTCGGTAAGTGTACTGTGTGAACTTACAGATAATACATATTCAGCTGTTTTGGGGTAGAGTGTTGTATAGATATTAAGTCAGATTAGTTGAAAGTGTTTTTCTAGTCCTGCATACTTGCTAATTTTCTGTGTAAGTTCTATCCATCATTGAGAGTAAAATATTGACATCTCTAGTACTGTTGAATTATCTATGTCTGCCTTCAATTCTGGCAATTTTTCCTTCTGTATTTTCAGTTTTTGTGTTAGGTGACTATGTATATGTAGTTATTCTCTCTTGATGATGAATTGAGTTTTGCATCATTATAAAAATGTTCTTTTTGTTTCTAATACTTTTTTTGTCATATAGTCTGTCTTTTCTGTTTTTAGTAGTCCAGCCACATTAGAGCATCTGAAATAAAGCCATTATAACTTTCACTGTCCTTCTCTTCTATTTCTAAAATCTATGGTAATTCTCACTTTCTATTGACTGATAATTCTCTTCATCTTAAGTAGTGTGTTGTTGCTGTTGCTTTGCATACCTGATAAGTTTTTTTTTTTTGGCTGCCTGACATGAATTATTTTTGAATTTTGCCTTGTTGATTGGATGACATTTTTTACCACTTTAAGAATGTTCTTTTTTTTTTTGGTACCAGGAATCGAACTCATGACCTTAAGCTTGTCAAGCAGGTGCTATGCCCTTGAGCTACATCCTCAGCCCAAGAATATTCTTCAATGTAGTTCCGGGATGCAGTTATGTTACTTAGAAATAGTCTGGTCCTTCTGGGTCTTGGGCTTATGATTTGTTATACAACCCAGAGCAGTACTCCCTCTAAGCCTCATGATCCTCCACTACTGAGGCAAAACTTTCCTAAATCACAGCTCAGCGTTGTGTGATGTGCAGGTTCTCTAGTCTGGCTGGTGGGAGTAGACATGATTACCAGCCTTGTGTGAGCCCTGGGTACTGTTCCCGCTTACCCTTCTAACCGGCTCTTCCATCAGTCTCAGGTATTTCCTTCACATTCATGCACTGATCAGAATTCTGTGCTGGCAAACCCACAGTGACTGTGTATCTCTGGAATTCTTTCTCTGTGCAGCTTTCTCATTTGTGGTACTCTGCCTTCCAAAAAAACCAAAAAACAAACGAACAAAAAACCACACACACACACAAACAAAAATAAAAACAAAAGAACTTTTCTTGGATTCTTGGATCTATTTCCTCAACTTGGAGATGTGCCTAGATTCTTTGGGTTATATCTTTCCTGTGCCACCATCTGCAGCTTTCTGTGCAGGAAGATGTGACAATCATAGGATCACCTCTTTTTTCCCTACCTCTCAGGGAATACAGTCCTTTGTCATTTGACATCACTGCCTTAAAAACCATTGATTCATATATTTGGTCTTTTGGAGGGGATGTTATTTCAGGCAGAGGGTTTATCTGGTCCCTGTCATTCCATCTTGGCCAGAAGTGGAAATCATTCTTACATTATTTTGAACCTGAGAAATTGTTATTTTGCTTGTAAATAGCTTTAGTATATGAAAGGATAAGTGTCTTAAAATAAGTAACTTTAAAAGAAATAACCAGCTTCAGGTATCTGTGATTTAGCAATACGATAGGAAATGGGAGGATTTGGAAGGGACCAGTCGTGCTTTTTTTTTTTTTTTTTTTTGAAACAGCCCATTTTTGTAGGAACTATCTCACTCTGTGAGTACCTCTGAGGGCAGTCAGGGATCTAACCACCTTTCACAGGCTCCACCCCTTAAATAGTCCACCATTTCCCAGCATCACCACGCTGAGAACCAGGCTTCCTATGCATAGACCTATGGGAAAACATGCAAACAATACCCCAAGCATAGCAATAAGATATTTATTAAAAATATATATGCCACAATATCATTATTTCTTCTTTAAAAATTGTGATTTTAAAACATGCACTATTAAATTATTTCATAAATGTGACTGAATTTTAATAATTTGTTTTCTTGAATCAAGACCCAAGTAAGGTTCGCACTCCGGCTTTGGTTCATGTGATACCCTGACATGCGGGTTAGCCTCCCATCTCCCTGTTCCCTGCCCCATCTCTTCCTCCTTCTCTGTGTTTATTTAAGGAGGGAAACAGTCTTTGTTTTTTACCGTTTCCCACACTGCTAATTTTCCTGACTAGATCCTATTTCTCTATCCTATTTCCTGCCAATTACTAATGGGTCTAGAGACTGATCAGGTCTAGGACCCAGGCTGCTCTTTGATGTGCTTTACTAGCCCTTTGTATTTGAGTTCATTGTGATTAATTCCTGAGGACATAGGGAAGGATTGTTGTAAGTTCCACTCTCAGAGGCTCCTCAAGACATCACTTTCTGAGTTTGCCTTTTAGGTACCACATCTAACCTTAGGTTGTTCAGTCATGTCACAAAGGAGCAGCAGAAGAGTTACTACAAGGAGAGTGACAACTCTGGACACTAAAAAATATTCTGAAGTAAAATATGGAGGTGAGTGCCCTCGAAAGGACACAGCAAGGAAACCTGGAGATGGTTGAGTTGAGACTGGCCTGTGAATTTAATTTCAGGTTTTATTATCCTAATTTACACATTCATAAAAATGAAACAGGTCATTATCCAGTGCTTAATATTCAATGTAAGACATAAAAATGTATACACATATAATACAGCTTGGAGTTATAGTTGGGATTTTCATTCCAGTCTCCAGTGATCTATACTCATTAGCTATGAGTGGTTAAGAAATACTTTTTCTTTCTTTGCTTCCTCCACTCACCCAGTCACTCTTGACTTCATATAGTTAGCCATAGACACACACCTATACTCGAATGAAGGTGGCAGTTACAGGCATGCCATGATGCATAGAATTCTGGAGGTCCGCGGGGGGGGTCCTTCTCCTCAACTTGCCCACGTCAAGGAAAGCCAGGTGAATAAAACAAACACAACACAAATGCAGTGTTGAAAAACAGAGTCATAAAAATTGCAGTGGGAATCCAGAAAGTGGAGTCTCTTTACCAACTCGTGGATACTCTTTTCTCTACTTTTTGAACTTCACTCCCCAAAGCATATATAACTCTTGATTATCTTCACCAAAGAGAGGAAAATTAAAAAGGTATTTGTAGTAGATACCACGTAATTTTCTCCTCCTAATATTGCACTTATTTCTGACACTAAGTCTGTGGGATTTTTTTTCTTCAAACCAAACAGTTCTTCAACTAGCTGGACAAAACTGGGTAACTGCAATTTCACTTTGACACTATCTACCTGGAGGAGGCATCATCTTCTGTAAGTTAAGGGCTCAATTCTGCTTCAGATGCCACTTGCAGGTGTTGCTTGTCACCTCCACTTCTGACTGTGCAGCTATAAATTTCAGGGTCCACAAAACCCTCCTCAGGTTGATTTGCTACGATGACTCACAGAACTCAGGAAACCACTGTACTTATTATTAGCAGTTTGTTACAAAGGAAACAAACAAGGTATAGCCTGATAGAAGAGGAAAGATAAGTAATATGTCATGATTTTTAAGGAATGCAACAAAATTTTTCTTTATGTACTTAGAAAATGGGATAGAGAAATCGGTATGGAGATTTTGGTTTAAAAACCTCAACTACAAAATTCCATTGACCCAGCTATACTCCTTCTAGGGATCTTCCTGAAAGTGTTAAAGACATCGTATTACAGTGATACATGCATACCCATATACACAGCAGCATGATTCATAATAGCTAAATCTTGGAAGTAGCCTATATGTCCGTCAATAGGTGACTGGATAAAGAAAATATGGTACTTAAACACAATCGAGTGCTACTCTGCCATAAAGAAAGATAAACTTGGATCATTTGTAAGAATGGGAGACTAGTATGTTAAACGAAGTACCTCAGATACACAAGCTGAGATAATGCATGGTTTCTCTTATGTGAGAAACCCAAATTATAAATGAAAAGCAAAATAAAAGACAGACAATAGGAATGAGGGTGATAAATCTTTATCAAATGAGGAGGGGATCAAGAGATGGAGGGAGAGGTGGGCAAGGGGGGGAAAGAGGATGGTAAAAAGAATTAATATGTGTTACATACAAGTATCAACTCCACTCAAGTAATGTAAATATTATATACTGCAAACATGTCCTAATAAAATAAACTAAAATTGGCTTCAAGTCATTTATTATCATCAGTATGGATATTATTATTGGATTTCCCATAGTATGGTATCATAGACTGAATGTTTGTATTACTTCCAAATTTATTGAAGGCCAGCCACCAAGCTAATGATATTTGCAGGTGGGAACTTTGGGAGAAAAATTAGTGAGGGAGATAGAGTACACACCCATGGGATAATTCCCTTATGAGACAATACCAAAGAGAGTTTACTTCCTTTCTGCCTGCTCTTAGTCAGGTGAGGATGCCCTGAGAAACAGTTATATAAAATCAGGAAGAAGACCCTCACCAGACCCCGGATGTTCCATGCCTTGATATCCTAGCCTTCAGAACTGGGAGAGATAAACACATTGTTTAAGCCACCCAGGCTATAGTATATTTGTCACAGTAGCCTGAACTGAGATAAAAGGTATGCCACGCCCCTTCCTTGTGACGGTGTACACTTACAGGCATAAAGTGAAAACTACTGGTTTTGTGTTTGCCTTGAATGAACATTTATGGTGGGGAGCATGGAGTTACGCATTTGAGCCTTAACCAGAAGGGGGATGTTGACTGTTATGTGAAACATTGTGACAAAAATTGAACTCTGTTTGTTACACAGGTTAGGAGTATTTGAAAAAGCCATCTATAAACTAGAGAAAATTTTTAGAGTCCAGAAGTGAGGTTCTGATGTCCTGTTGGACTAGATTTTAATTGTGGCTTCATGAGCTTCTCAGTTTGAGAAACCCTTTCATTTTTATGCTTCAGTTTTCATCACTAAGTAATGCAAATAAATACAGCACCAACGTTATGCAACTGCATAACCATCTCTCTTTATACAGCTGTGTGAGGATGAATGCAAAAACCAGATAAATTCTTGGCAAATAGTACACATTTAATAAACATATCTCGAAAGACAGCAGTTTAAGAGGTGCTGCTGATTTTTCCGTTTCTCTTTTTTAGTGCAACAATTTTACAAGTGCTTCACCAATTTAACTCTAATTCTCTTTAGTTAGTCTACTAGTCAGACTTATCCTGAAAAGCAGAGCCAAAAGAATATAATCTGCCATGGAGCTGTGCTACATTTATTTTAAGAAATTTGCTCACATTATTATGGAGACCGACAAGTCTGAAGATCTGCTGGAGAGACAGATCTGATGGCACAGTTCTGGTTCAAGTATCACGGTCTGAGGGCCAGGAAAATTGATGCTATAGTTGTATTCCTTTTTTTTTTTTTTTTTTTTTTTGCTATAGTTGTATCCCAAAGGCAAGAAAAAATAATGATGTTCCAGCTCAGAGAAGTCAGATGGAAAAATTCTCCTTTTCTTTAGGGAGGATCAAGTTTATTGTCCTAATCAGGCTTTCAACTGATGGAGGTCCACACACATTAAGGATGGAATCTACTTTACTTAGTCTGTGAATTCAAATGTTATTCTCACCCAGGACACCCTTATGAATAGACCAAGAATAATATGAACTATCTGGACACATAAAATTTACAGAATTGATAAAAGTAGTCATCACAATTGTACACGATCTACGATTATCAACCTCCAGCCATCTCTCTCTGCAGTCGTGAATCTGACATCAACCCCCCGACAGCATTTATATCTCTGGCTCTGTTGAGGTCTCAGAGGGGACATTATTTATGAAGCCCATGGCTCTACCAGCCATTTCTCATCCCACATCCTCTAGGTGAGCTGACTGCGGTCTTCACCAAAGGGGTCACTATATAAATTATGACATCATATTATAGACTGTACAATTAACCTTGAAATTTTCACCCAGCTGTCACAGGAGGTGTGATTCCATAAGTGGTGAGGTGACAGTGGCAACTCAGTTGCTCTCAAACCCCATTACATGGAAAAGATCAGAGTCTTAACTTCTGGAGGGTCCATAGGAATGAGTATTTTTTTCATGACCGTGATTAGATTTTCATTTTAGTTTCAGAGTATAAACTGTCCTAGGCTGTTTCCCAACCTAAAAGGGTAAGGATTAGAGAAACCAACTGCTGTACATTTGAAATCAGTTCATTATCTGAAACCTGGGCTGGACCTGCTCCTGAGGAATTTAATTCCAAACATGCCATTACAATACAAGATAATTACATAATTTCAGTAAATTATGGAACAGGCCTCAGCCTCCCTGGTGCTGGGATTACAGGTGTGTGCCACATTTAAATTTTAAAAAAATCTTTGTTTTTATACTTTTGAAATCCATAATTTACATAATTATGTAATTTCAGTAAATACAAAAGATTTTATAAAGTAATGCTAAAGAACTACAACATTCTTCTTTTTTGTATCCATCTCATATTGTATTTTATTTATTTATTTTAATTTAAGTTAATTTAATTTTACATCAGTTTTTAAGTCAGAATCTCATGATGTTGCCCATCTTGGTTGGAACTCATACTGATCTGCCTGCCTCAGCCTCCCTGGCACTGGGATTACAGGCGTGTGCCACCACTGTAATTTTTTTGAAATTTAGTATTATTGGTACACTTTTGATATTCATAATGACCACATTAATCATAGGGAACTTGTATTTGTACATAATCTATCTTGCTCCTCATTTTTTCCCCACCCCTCCTGTCCCCACCTTATTTACAAAAGCTTTTTTCCATTTTTTTCTACTATTCTCTTTTTTTTCTCCTCCGTCCCTCTTCTCCCTCCCTTGTTCCCCTTCCAATTTGAACATCTTCTCCCTACTTCTTAATGTCTATCACCCATTTTGGTCCTTATTTACCCTTTTGGCTTCTCACACAAGAGAAATAATGCAATATTTAAATATATATGTCTGGTTTATTTCACTTAAAAGATAGTCTCAAGGTGCATCTATTTACCTAAAAATATCTTCTTTATTTTTTATGGCAGAGTAGTCCTCCATTGTACATAAAAACCAAATTTTCTTTATCTATTCATCCATTGATGGCCATGTGGGCTGTTTCCAAGACTTACCTGTTACAAATTGTGCTGGTATAAACATGGCTTGCACATATGGATGTATCACTGTGGTATGATGTATTTAATTTGGGGGGGAAGATAACAAGAATGAGAATATCTGGAAATAACTAAATAGCTAGAATAACTAAAATCTCTAGTGTTTTCTTGAGGAGTCTCCATCCTGATTTCCATGTTGGTTGTATCAATTTACACTCCCAGCAACAGTGGAAAAGGGTTCTTTCTCCCCACAGCCTTGGCAGCATTTGTTCTGGGTTGATTTCTTCATAATAGCCATTTTTTCTGGAGTAAGATGGAATCCCAGTGCTGTTTTAAGTTGCATATATTGAAGGACCAGTGATTTTGAACATTTTTTCATTTATTTATTTTCTGTTTTTACTTCTTTATCTGAGAAGTGTCTATCCATGTCAGATGCCCACTTTTGGACTGGCTGTTTAAATATGAGGCAGTCTGATTTATTTGAGTTCTTTATGTATTTTAAGTATTAATCCTTTATCTGAGAAGAGCTGGTAAATTTTTTTTCCCATTCTGTTGGTTGTCTCTCTGTGGGTGGTTTATTTGGCTGTGCAAGAGCTTTTGAGTATGATGATACCTCAGTCATTAACTCTTTGTGATGTTTCCACAGTTGGGGTTTTGTTCATAAAATCTTTGTTTACACCTATGTCTTCAAGAGTTTTGTCTACTTTATCTGCCAGCAGATTAAGTGTTTCTGTTTTAACATTTAGATCTTTGATTCACTTAAATTTTAGCTTAGTGCATGGTGAGAGATAAGAGTCTAGGTTTAATTTTCAGCACGTGGAAAGCCAGTTTTTCCAGTACCATTTATTAAAGAGGCTGGCTTTCTTCCAGGGAAACTCTCTGGCCCCTTTGTCAAAGATAAGGTTGGTGTGTGTGTTTGGAGCTGTTTATACAGCTTCTATTCTTTTTTTTTTTCTTTTTTCTTTTCGTCGTACCAGGAATCAAACTCAGGACCTTACGCTTGCCAGGCAGGCGCTTATGTCACTGAGCTAAATCTCCAAACCTACACAGCTTCTATTCTGTTCCATTGGTCCTTGAGTCTGTTTTTAATCGTGTAGCTTTGTAGCATAGTTTCACATCAGGGATTATGATGTCCCCGGCCTTGCCTTTGCTGCCCAGAAGTGCTTTTGCTATTCTGAGTCTCTTCTGGTTCCAAATGAATTTCAGGATTATTTTCTCCAGTTATGTGAGGTATTCTGTTGGTATTTTGATCAGGATTTCATTAAATCCTGAGAACAGTTTTGGAAGTATGGCCATTTTCATTATAATTGTTCTGCCTATCCAAAAACAGGAGATGTCTTTCAATTTTCTGATATATTTTTCAAGCTCCTTTTTTTTTTTAGCAGGCATGGGACAAAAGAGGGCCTGAAGAATTTTTTTCTTTTAAGTTAACAATTGTACAACAGAACAGCATACTAGCATGTTAGAAAATTGTCACAATATTAAGGATTTAGAAAGACCTGTAAGAAACTGACAGCCCCCAATATTTATTTAAAAATGACCCTCTTAATAATCAAACTGAGAATAACACATAACTAAAGGAGCTATATGGAAAAATATTATACCACTGTCCCAGGAAAAAGTCACAATGAAGTTTTTGGTCTAAAAATTAGTAGTTGAAATTTTAAGATACATTTTAATAAATACAATAACATTTTTATAATAGTTGGCTTTATTTTCAAGTCAGGATCACAATCAAATTTATAGTCTTGGCTCTTATTTTAGGTAGATCCAATTTAGCTGTCATTTCTTTTCTCTTGCTGTTTAATCTTTGGATAACAAAATTCTACCAGCTGTGCCAGAATGGACACTACATCCAGTTGTGTGTGGTTGTTAAAGTGCATGCAGGGAAGTTAAGTGCTATTTGTATCTTCAATGTCTAAGACCTAGTGGTGTCTCTTTTCCCTATATCTTCTGAGGTTATGTTTTCCTCTTTTATTCTACGTATTCTCTGATAATACAAAGTCTGTCCTCAAAGGTTGTATTGCTTGATGGTCCAGCCCTACTTAAAAATAAGGCAACAAGAAGCCTGCCAAGAGTTCTCTGTGTGGGATAAGACTTCTCTTTAGGGAAAGATGGTCCCAAGAGAGTCCTTTGCTGTGAGGCCCTCTCCTTTGGTCTGGAGCCCCTTAGGTCCCACCCTCAACTCTAGATTTTCTAAGAGTATCTGTCCTAGTTGCAGTTTTCCACTTCTGAGAATACAAGACTGAATCTGCTGTAAAAATGCTGTATAATTTCATTTCTTTCTTCTAATCTTCCCTTCTCTTGCTATTATCTTCTTACTCAATTCTATTGCTTCTAAGCAATTAAAAATCTGACACCTAAGAATTCTGCACGAAGTTCTGTCTTCCAATGGTTTTGTGATACCAAACATGGGACTTAACCTGTGCAGAGCTTGGATTCCTTATCTGTAAAGTGCATGGCCTGACCTAGATGACTAACGTCACTCTCATCTTTAAAAGTCTAGGATTCTAAATGAAATTTGCGAGGAATAAGTAAGAGAGATTCTCCAGCATAGATGCCTTCTCCACAAAGATAAGTGATAGGTATTCAGCCTCCATCGGCTCTCCCAACTTTCCTCTTGAGTTCTAAGCTTCCTGTTAAATTGGCATTTCCCATTCCCTCCAGGACCATGCTCTCTTCTTCCCTACTTTCCTCCTTACTGTTTCCCATCAGCCAGTTCCCTGTTTCCTGAAGATTCCATTTTGTGAGACAAATTTCAGGGCTAGGTCCTCATGAGTTTTTTCTTTTCAAAACTTCTTACCAAGGAGAGGTTTTTACCTGGAATTTCCATAGAATTTTGCTTATAAACTTTCATCATACCACATATATTCCACATCGCATATATGCGGTTCTTGTGAATAAGGCCCACCTCCACTTGTAACCTAATTAATGTCTTAGAAGGTAAGAAGTTATCGCTTTTATTTGGTGTGCTTGCCCTTTCCCCCAACCTGCACCATATTGTGTGCATATAGTGATGTTTGGAACATAATAACAATCCATGGAAAGAATAAGTGAATCTATCAGTGGAAAAATAATAAAAGAAGGAAAGCTGAGCAAATTCTTCTGCATGTCATGTAGAGGAACTTGGCAAAAAACAGAAACAAAGTAAAACAAATCACCTCAAATCATCCTTACCTACAAAGAGAAAGCAGTGAGTGGGCATGAGAAAAGCCAGGCAGGGAAAAGTAAGTTTGGACCCAGAGGTTCTCTTCCTCTACTTATTAGAGTTTCAAGCAGAAATGAGTGAGACCCACATCCATGGCCAGATGGAATCCAGGTGTCCGTGCTAGGGTGACTTGTGGTGGGTTAAAGTGACATTCAGTTTTGTCAGGAAGTCCACAAAACTGTAGAGCAGGTCAGACTGAACTCTTGAGAGATCATTAATTCTGTATTTGCTCCCCCCCCCATCTTCATGGGTTTAATTGTAAATTATTTCTCGTGCCTCTGGGCTCTGTTTTCTTTTCTCACTCTTATTCCAGTAACATAGAGCCCCAAAGAAAAAAGCACAAACTCTAAACTTTCCAGTGTTAAATTTTACGAAATGAAAAATATCCAAGATACCACATTCAAAATAAACAAGCACCCCTAAAATCAACTAAGTATGATGGACAGGAATTTTATGAACCTCATTTTTAGGCAAACAGTGTAATACATTAAAATGCCAATACATTCACTTCCAAGAGTTTAAATTAGGAGAAAGATAGTGAGATAAACACTTGGATCGCTTATATTATCTAGTGATCCAAAATAGATATGACTTCTTCCTGGGATGGTTTGATTTCCCTTGGAAGTTTTGGCTCAAAGTAGTAGAGGCCAGGGCAACTTGAGGTTGGAGTCAAATGATATTTTTAGTGTCTGTGTAGACACCAGACAAAGAAAGTAAACAATTTCCAGAAGAGAAATCACACTGCATTTGGCTTGGGCATCGGTGGTCTCATCTAATAGCATCATCACTCACACATAACTTTGTTTTAGTGGCTGATATTAAGAAATATTGTTGCTTGCAATATGATGCTCAGGGCTGTCAAATTCACACATAAATACCCTTTGGTCTGAAAATGATTTTGTTTTCATGGCATCCATTCAGCACTGCAAAGTTCATAAATTTGTATTAGGAACATCAAGGCCACATTACATCTGAGGAAGAAAGCAAAACCCAGTTACTGAGGAAATGTAAGCACAGGTTCTAATCAATGTCGAGCTATAAGTCAGTGGGAATTTTCTAGAAATCGGTGTGAGATATGGCTCATAATTTGAAAACGTGAGAACTTCAAAGAGGTCTGATTCAATATTTATGATAAAGATGACTGGCTAAGCAGCCAAAATAATAAACCTTAATTGCCTCCATGTAAATATTTAATGCACTTATGAGAATATTATCTTGGACTGAACTAAGTAAACTCTGAGGTCTGAGCAGGAGAGGTTTCTCTTAGCAAGAGAATTGAATTTGTGCTTAGGAAAAAAAAATGAAGAGTAATATCATGTTATGGTTTGTATCTGGATGGCCCCCCAAAGCCTCATGCAGTTATGGGGCAGGCTTTCAGAGTTGATGATTGATCCATGATCCGATGCTGGGATTACGGGTGTGACTGTACATCCACCCTGGGGTGGACAGTTTGCATATGTAAGGGAGAGAAAGAGGCTTTTTGCTACCCCTCCTCCCTTTTGCTCTTGTTGCTTTTGCTGTCTTCAGCCTCCAGGAACTGTTCTCCTCTGCCACGTGCCACTCTGCCTTGGAGCCAGCCAAGTATGGACTGAAACCTCCACAGATTGTAAGCTAAATAAACCTTTCCTTCCTTCATTTTGGGGGTCAGGTATTTTGTCTCAGCAATCAGAGAAAAGTAACCAAGACATATCATCTACCAAATAAAATAAGCACTACTTGTAGCAGAAATTTTAAATAAACTAATAAAGTCCAAACCCAAAGCAATCATTTTGTTTCAAGAGTAAAATAAGAACTGAAGTCTCAATGCCTGCATCAGAAAAGTCACTAGGGAGCAGGTTTCTTTGTGGATGTAGTTTTGGGGCTGAGTATGTAAATCAGGAACAGCAAACAGAGTAGTTAGGAGGTGACAGTTACTTGACACATAGCCTGTTTAATCCGCAGTGTTTGGATCCTTTCTTTAAAAGGATCCAGTTGGAGAATATTGACTCCAACTCTGGAAGTTCTGCTTCTAAAAGATTTTGAAGGCAGAAGCTCGAGTGCTCTCTTCCAGGCATTCTATTCCTTTCCTTCATCGTCTGGGCAAGACAGCCAGGAGCTGGGGTGGATATTCAGCGGAGCTGCATGTAATCAGAACTGGAGTTTAAAATGAAACATTTGGAAAAGGGGTATAATATCCAGCACAATTGCTCTGGGAATAGAAAAAGCACATTTTTATTCCTAGGACAGAGACTTTTGTCCCTTAGGCAAGAAAAATCTACCTGTGGTATCTCTTGCCATTCCCATGCACTTCAGAGTCAAAGGACCAAGAAAAGGCCTGGCATAGTAAGCCTCTCTCTTGCCCCTTAACCAGCAGCACACTTTGCTCCTAAGGGACTTGAGCCATAATTCTTGTAGATTTGTTCAGTATGTACTTTTGTGACCATGTCACTGGCCAGTGTCATGTGTGGTACTGAGGATTGAACCTAGGGCCTTCACACTGAGCTGCATCCCAAGCGCTTTTTTGTTTCGATACAGATAAATGCTTTTCTTGTGAGTCTTTTCGAGACAAGGTCTCACTGTGCAGTTCAGGCTGGCCTTGAGCTCACATTGTAGTCCAGGCTGGTCTTGAACTTGCAACGATCCTCCTGCCTCAGCCTCCCGAGTTCTGGGACTACAGGCATGTGCCACCATGCCTGGCCCAGACAAATGCTTTAATTGTAAAGTTTACTATAGGAAAAAAAATCTAGCTACCCTGTAGGCAGCAGCCCCAAGAAGAGAGACAGGTGTTGGCTACTCCACAGCCAGCTAGCAACTCCACAGATAGAGAAGCACCTGACAAAGTACATGTTTCATTTTTAAAGGGATCCCAATCCTTTTATTTATTTATTTTTTAAAGGACCAGGAATAGAACTCAGGACCTCAGGCTTGCCAGGCAAGTGGTGTGTCACTGAGCTATATAACCAGCCCCTCTGATCCCTTTGAATGTTATACATTATTCATTGACTTTTTTTTCCAAAAGCAATTGGGGTCTCTGAACAAGGTAAATTTTAGTTACTATGCAGCTGTGAGTTTGCACATGGGCCAAAATATGCTTTAGAATGTGCTACACCCCACCCCTGGGGAGGAGATTATATTAGAGAAATGCATTATAATGAAGGTATGATGAAGTTTAGGGTCAGCTGTGGGCCAGATGCACAGCCATTTTTGCTTGCACCCACCTCACCCAGTTTTCCCGTGCATCTCACCTTATCTCAAGGCCTCCAGCAGCTTACTCATGGAAGTGGCAGCCTCGTTTGCTCTCCCTTCTTATCACCAAAAGCTGCAGCTGCCTCCTTTTTTCCTCTGAGCTCGCTGCTTCAAAGTCCTGCCAGTGCCTCATCTCCTCCAGATCTGATTTTCTGTTTGTTTGATTTGTTTTGTTTTTGTAGTGCTGTGGATCTAACCCACCATGACTGTATCTGCTGAATCCTCCTGAGATTCCTTAACCTCCCTCCTCCTTCCCCAGTGGGACAGATGAAAAGACACTGCACATGGACTCAAAGGCTTTCTTTGTGAACCCACAATCTTGTCTATGTTTAGTGAGGATCCAGCCACTTACTACTTGGAATCTGCCTTCTTCCTAGTAAGTGACAGCATGTCTCATAAGGGCAAGGTTTGGCCCTGGAGAGAAAAACTGAAATCGAGCAGCTGCCTTCTCCTCCATGTACCTCTGGTCATTTCTGAGGTTGTTGGCAATAAGTAGGGGCTGTTTTGTTTAAGGAATCCCGAAAGCATTGCAAGAATCAGGAATGCCTTCTAATGCTTGCAGAATGATTTATATACATATCTGCAACATGTCCCTGAGTTCTCTTTTTGAAGAATCAAAGTGTACCAAAGTTCTACATTGCCAAGCTCCTTTTATGTCAGTTTGAAAGTGATTAAAGGTATTTAACTGAACCAGAAAACCTAAAGTCAATGCTGCTTTTATTGTAGCAGCAATGAAATCTATCCTACAGGGACTTCAGGTACACAAGAAAAGAATTTGAGACCCCTTCCATTAACCCATTTTCCTTTCTCTTAACAAAAAACCCTCCTGCATAAACAAAATAGCATGAATGTGGCAGAAAATGCAACTGAAGGAACATAGGACCCTAATGTAAGAAAACAGACCTCTCTGGCTTCGTGACGAGGTGAGAGTTTACAAGAAAGCCTCATTCGGAGGAAGACCAGACACGTTCCTTCCAATATTTGGCCTCCTATTTTTGAACCACAGGAACTTTGTTTTCTTGGAAGTTTGGGGAAATACTCTGGGTGGCTGAAATTATTTTCATTCCATTAATGCAGTTGGCCTTTATCCTGATATATATATATATATATATATATATATATATATATATATATCTCAAAAGTTAAAGGACTGATCAATTCATAACCAGAAAGAGAGAAAAAAGGAACATTCAGACCTTGCTTTGCAATGCTGTTATGCACAGGAATCAGTGGAGTATAAACAGAGGGAGAGTTATTCTTCGGTTCCAAGAAGGGTTTGCATATGACAGTCCCTGTCTCCACATAGTGGTTACCCAGGAAACAGAGGACAACTTATTGCCCTTATTGACCCTTGTGATGACATCAAGAAAATAGTGTGCTTGCACCTTAACTTCATTTGCACATACACCTATACCTGAAGGTCTTTCTCTCATACTAAAAGAATGACTGGTCCACTACATGAAGACACATATCAGACACAAATTCAACCTTGGAGGAGTGCATCTGAGTGAGAGAATAAGCAAGTGCTTAGGGAAAAATACAGCCTGAGCCTCCAGTTGTCTTTGATGCTTCTCTTTCTGTCAAATACCCTCTGTCCTCTAGGGCTTACAGAATGATAAATAACTTTGGCTCAGGTATTTTTCCAAAGTGGTGTCAAGTTCACTGTGCTGCCCCAGCAGAGACTTGAACTAATCTGTATTTAAGCAGGGTGGGGCTTGCTACCTCCCTAAGAATATTGGGGTAAATATGAGAAGGAAGAGGTTGGTGATGTGTGTGAGGAAAGGAACAGGAGAACTGGGATGTCTAAGCTTTGTGTTCTCTGACTGGTGTCTGATATCAATCACATGCAAGCATGCAGACACTAGTTTTCATGAGATCCAGGTCTTTGATTTGATAAGCGATTCATCCAGAAATCAGTTATTGCCCACAATCGCTATTTGTGTTTATCAATGGGTGTGTGTGATCTTAGAATGCTTTAGGCTGCAGCAGTTCTTAGCATAGTTCTTTGGAGAGACATTGTCTGCTGCAGTTTTGCTCCAGTGAGAATACAAAGAATATTAAACAGTGAGAGAATAAGAGATGGGAAAGTGATCACCCAGGGGCCTGCAGAAATGGTGGAAATAGCCGTTCTGATATGGAAATAGCTGTTCTGATATGCACATGCCTGGTAACCACAGGAGCTATATTTCCTCAAAAGGCAAAGGTACCTGCAGAGCTAGAACAAGACTAGTTCTAGGTGCTAGAACTAATGATGTTGAAAGCCGATGCAGCATTTATTCCCAATCTGCTGCCTAGGTTCAGCCCATACTCTGCAATAGAGACATTTCCCTTTCTCTCAATTGTGCTGATTCCTCGGTCAGCACAAAGTATCTTCTCTGAATTTACAAAATGCTTGAATACTCAGTAGCAGCAAGAAAAGGCTGGTTTAGAGCTTACCTCTCACCATGGCCCTGGGCTAGCCTTCATACTGGACCCCTCTGTCGGTTGGCACCAGTTCACTGACATAGGTTTGTCGTTCAAGCTTGTCAGCCCACAAAGGAGGCATACCATGGGTTTAAGAGAAGTAACAAACCAGTTCGCATCCTGAAGATCTTTTAACATCATAAAAACCACGTAATAATGACAAATAATAAAAATGGCCAAATGACATAAAAGCCAAAAGTATGAATTCATACTCACAGCCATCTGTCAAGGCATAAAGAGAGGAGGAAGAGGATTGATTCACAGAACCACATAGGATCAGTCTTAGAGGAGAAAGAAAAATCTTCTTCATTGGTGAGGTCAGGAAATGCAGTGAGGGGAAATTGAGATTAGCTTGGACATTTGTATGCAGTGGTGATTTAACAAGTGGAGAGCATGGCCTGAAGAGCTAAAACAGGCCCTTCATGGCTATGTTTTAGGGCAGAACACTGATCTTGAGCAAGATACATAACCTCTGCAAGACTTCATATATAAAATAGGGATCAAAGCTGT
Source organism: Dinomys branickii (assembly GCA_004027595.1). Classification (NCBI taxonomy): domain Eukaryota; kingdom Metazoa; phylum Chordata; class Mammalia; order Rodentia; family Dinomyidae; genus Dinomys; species Dinomys branickii. Next base: position 46,581 of record PVLD010010263.1, read on the forward strand.
ATGTACCTGAGGGAGTCAGAAGGTATATGCATAGTACTGGAACTTTTAGCATAGTGCCTGGCAATGGAAGTTCTTAGTGAGCACTGTCTGTCAGAGTTCCGTATCAGTGTCCTCCATGTTTGCCTAGCCGGAGAGTCTTTTTCAGTGGAGGAAAGCCAACTCTCCAAACCTATGACTTCTGAGATGAACAGTTCCTAACCCAGGATTCTGATGAGAAAAAAGGAAAACAGAAAGTCTGCATGAGGCTAGAGGATGCTTTTCCATGGCACTCCTCACCATGTGAACAGAGAAGCATTTCCTCAGCAAAAACTCAACAACAAACCTAAAAGGAGCCGCTATGTTCTCAGAAATCAACTTACTTGTAAAGTTTTTACAGTTGGTTAATACTATGTAAAAACCCCTTTGGTGGGAATTAATCAGAAGACATATTATTCATTTTGTTGTTTATTTTAGCCAGAAAAAGTGTGCGATGTATATGGAATTTATCATTTTCATTTTATTTATTTTTATTTATTTATTTATTTTTTGGCGGCACTGGGGATCAAACTCAGGACCCTGCGCTTGCTAGGCAGGCACTTATTCCACTGAGCTATATCCCCAGCCCGAATTTATCATTTTCAAAGCTTCACATATGAATGTTTTAGGGGTAATGAAGATCTTGGCCCATAAGGTGGCCTCTGAATGATGCTGAATAGTCTTACACTATCTCTTCTCTGTTTCCACCTATCTCTATCTCTAGACAGACAGATAGATAGATAGACAGACAGATAAACCTAACTGGATTAAATGGTCAACCTATACAAATACAAAACCAGAAAAGAGACAATGTGAGACTCTAGGTTTGGAAGGATGCACGCAAAACCAAGCAACCATTAGCAATTGTCTCTTCTGGGAAGAGTCACAGATGAGACTGGAGCAGAGGGAGATATACTTTTTTTCTTTGTATACAGCTTGTATTCTTTGAATCTTTTCTGTGTAGAAGATTCAGTTTTCCAATAAAAGAGAATTCATAGAAAGAACTGTAAGAGGGACCAGGGAAGCAGGGAAGACTGGTAGAATCGTGAAGTCCAAATCCCACTCCTCTTTGTTGCTTATGGGTTACAGATGTTGGAACTTATTAATGGAAACTGAGAGACTTTCGCCTCCTTTGTTTGGGGCTCAGGTGTCCTTGGGTCAGCAGATGTCAAATGCCTTTGGAAAAGTGAACCAGTAACTATGCAAAACACAGAAGCCTGGTGGACAGGCTCCTGTCCCAGAACGCCCAGTTTATTACTTTAGCCCTTAGGATTCTCCCTGCCCCTATTACTTGCCAGTCAAGTTGTCAGAGAAACCTGGATGAAGGTCAGGTCACTGCCCCTTAGCCTTACTAAGGAAATTCCAAATTACACAAGGTTGGGAACATGAATTTGCTTAACTTCAGCAAGGTGGCCAGGGCAGGGCTGCAAGCTGAAAATAAATCCTAAGAACACACAGAGTCCTCTTTCTCCAGAAGACTGTGAAGGTAGGGCCAAAGATGTGGGAGTAGTTCATAAACCAATCGTGTCACACAAATGGAAGGGTTTGCTTACTATGGGGGAATGAAAAGGAAGAGGTTTGGCCCTTGTAAAGGATTTTTCCCATGAACATCAAAGAGTGGACGGGGTGGGGGCAGGAGGACAAAGGTAGAGCGTGGAATGTTGGCGCTTCCTCAAAGGCACTTCCTTTGCATTTTCTTTGCTGAGAATCAAATCCAGGGACTCCAGTGATAATGATTCTCATTTTTATGACTGTTTTATTATTGTGGGTTGGCTCAGTACTTTTACCCCCAAAGCTTTGGAATGAACATGAAAATTGCCAAGTTAATATCCTGAGTGAGCCAAGCCCTCTTTCTACAACTGAGATCTTCATGGACAGATGTGCCAGCTTGCTTGTGGAGCAATACCTCTGCCATGTCACTGTAGCGAGGATCAAGGTTGTTGTATGGCTGGAAATTTCTGAGTGGAAAATTCAGGGGAAAGTTTTGTCGTGGTTGTTGTTCCTGTTAGTGAATCGATCAGCCTATGCCTGAAGCAATTCCCAGAGAAGACGGTGGTAGCGAGTTTTGACTAAGCACATAGGAATTAAAACTACTGTTCTTGATAAGACTGATTTCAAAGACATTGGCTGAATTTCTGTGAAGAAGGACAATTCTGGTTGTAATACGGTTTCACCACAGTTTGACTGTAAGCCCAACCCTGATGCAACTTATGTAGAAAGATCATGAAAAAATGGAAAAGACAAATGAAACAGAGGGCATTAAAAGAAATTTAAGTGCTGAAAACAGAGATTTAAATGATCAAGGCCTTCCTGTTTGGTACCTAACAATGATAGTAATAATGAATAATAACATACCAACAATAATAGAGGTCACAGCTTCTTTCAGACAAAAAGGGAAAAGCCAACATTTATTGAATGTATGTCTTGATAAGACAGACATATCAACCTGTGCCCTCCTAGCCAAATACTATTTAAAAACTGAAAATTTTATTAAAACTTTTAATAATTTTAATAATTTATTAAAATTTTATTAAAACTCCTGTATATACTCACAAAGCCCATAGGACAGCTAAGCAGTGTGGCCTTAATGCGGAAAAAAACAAAACTACTCGCGACAGGTCAGGTAATTTCTAGTATAGAAGGGGAATAAAAGATTTCAGTAGCCTTATGAAATCCATGCAAAAGAGTGAAATAAAAGTAGGAAATAGAATCTTTCATTTCCTCACTCACTAGTCGAATCTGTACTGTGAACTTTGTAAACTAGGACCATTCTAGGCTAAGAAAAAGAATGTGATCAAGATTGTTATTTGGCCCTCAATCATGAGTCATGTATGGTATGTTTATCAGATGTGGAATGAAGAGGGCATATCAAATTTTTAAAACAATGCTCCTACAGCTAGGGGAGATACCAGGAAGGGGAACAGCTGAGTCGAATGGAACCTCTGGTTTGAGTGTTTTCAGGAATCTCCACACCAGTCTACAGTCCCGCCAGCAGTGGACAAGGGTTCCCTTTTCCCCACAGCCTCACCAGCATTTGTTATTGGTAGATTTCTTGATGATAGCCATTCTTTCTGGGGTGAGATAGAATCTCAGCATTGTTTTAATTTGCAGTGCTCAACTGACCAGTGATGTTGCTAATATCTAACTATATTTTATTATAGATAATATTCACACCTTTCATAGTTAATGTGTTCTTCACAGAGCAAATTCTATTTAGACTACTACTAATATATCAGCTACCAAGTAAAAATACAACTTAGATTCCAGCAGGGGACAAAACAGAGAGAACAAATGACATCAGATACAGCCTTGCAGGAGTAAGGCTGCCGTGGAGAGGCAAGAGAGAGCCTGAAAGAGGAATGAGCATGGGCAGCGGTGCAGGCATTGTGGGGAGAGGCAGAGCAGCTAGAGAGGGTGATGGGGCTGTGGTGGTTTGAATCCATCCCCCAAAGTTCATGTGCTGCAAACTGAATCCCCAGTGCAACAGTGCTGAGAGGTTGGGCCTCTGGGAGGTGTTCAATCTTGAAGGCTGTCCCCTCAGGGCAGGGAGAGGCTCCCCATAACAAGGATGTACCAGACGCTCTTTCCTCTCACACATGCTTTCTTGCACTCCCGCCTTCCTCCCATGGATGTTCCAAGAAAGCTTTCACCCTACGTGAGCCTCTCCCGTCCGGAACTGGGCCTTCAGAACTGTGAGAAATTAATTTTTTTCTTTATAAATGTCCTAGTCTCAGGTATTCTGTTATAGCAGCACAAAATAGACTAAGACAGGGACACTTCGGGAATTATACCCATAACTTTCAGGATAGCCTATTGCAATCGGAATACCTGAAGGGAAGAGATCAGTTCTGTTGTCTCTCCACATACTGCATCAGTTGGAGGGCAAAGAGGAGTGGTTTGGGGGTTCAGAGCACAGGTGGGCAGTAGAATCATCAACAGGTACCCCCATTTTTTCCAGTCTATGCCCAACTTTCTCACAAAGAATTGGCAAGTTTGTGAGTACAGTTGACATTGTTACTCAGCAATTTACAGGAGCAGACTGCTTCTGACTGGTGACTACATGTGAAAAAATGTATTTTGCTGGTTTTCTATTTCATTCAGTGATCGTTTTAAACTTGGCATCCATTGTCTTCTTTCCTTAACCTCTCCAGTACGGTTAGAATGGGCTGGTTCACCCGACAAACCTTGTGTTTCTTATGTCCTTAAATATGATCTACTGTGGGCAACTTATACAAGCTGAGGATCCAGTCCAGCTCCTGCCTCTCTGTGGAGAAAGTGTCATTAGGACACAGGCATACTCACTTGTTTACGTGTTGTCTGTCACTCTTTTTATGCCAGAACAGAGAGTTAAGTAGTTTCAACAGAGATCATCTGGCCTGCAAAGCCTGAAATATTTACTACCTATCCCTTCACAGAAAAGGTTTGCTGACCTCTGGTCTAATGCAACAGATGGGAAACAGAAGTAATCTCAGAGAAAGTGCCAGCCTCTCCCTTTTGCTGAGCCAGCAGAGGCCTGGGCCTTGAGTTAGCACAGCTCCCCCATTTTGTGGCAACCCCACCTTCTGTTTTCTCGTGCTTGCGGCTCCCCACCATATGCTCACGCAGAGAATGAGAACAGAGCAGGAAGCTGGAGATCAGACAACCAGCTCTTTTCCTCATTACCCTGTGACCGGATCTGAGCCCAGCTGCCTCCCTGCACCTCCGTGTCTTCCTGCAGCAGAATCTGCTACTGACAGTGAAGGCCTCATTGCCTGGACGTCAGAAGGGCAGGGGGAAAGTTTCACCGATCTATCAAGAAGAGCACTTAACCCTAGGCCCCGTTTTTGGATAGCACTGAAACAGGCAGCGGAGAAACTGAGTAACTCTGAAACTCAGTTTTCCCATGTTCAAAATGCTCTTGGAACTGGTATGAGAATTAAACGAGTCAATAGGGAGAAAGTAGTAAGACTAAGAGCAATACTCAGCATATCGTATGCATAAAGTATGTGTTTATTAGTCACAAACGCGTATGTGGAGGCTAAGCAGGGCTTAGTCCATTTTGTGATCCTATGACAGAATACTAGAGCCTGAGTAATTAATAAAGGATACAAATTTATTTTTCATAGTTCTGGAGGCTGGAAATTCCAATATCAAGGTGCCAACATTTAGGGAGGGTCTTTATCCTATGGCAAGAGGCAGAAGGACAAAACAGTGCACATAAGAAAGCAAAAGATCCAATCTGCAGCCCTTTTATAACGAGCTTCATGTCAATCAATTGGAGTCACCTTGACCCAAGCACCTCTCATTCAGCCCCACCTCCTAACAATGCATCGCTGGAGACTAAGTTTCCAACATACGTTTTGGGAAAATGTTCCAGACTGAGGAGCTGGGAAGAGAAAAGGTGAGGACCAGGGAAGGTTGAGGGCTACCAGCAGCGCAGAGCAGATGAGTTTGGTTGTAGCAGCACGAAGCGAGGTCCATTAGGCAGAAGGTTGCGCAAAGACCTGAGCACTGGGTGTTTATTCTCTAAGTAGCAGAAAATAAACCTGGTTTGAGTTGTGCTTGCAGAAGGTCTGTGGTTAACATGGGCAGGAGCAGGCAAAAAGGTGCCAGGAAGACCAGGGAGAAGGACATTTCAAAACATGGTGGAGTGAAAAACCACCACCCTGGGGTAGTGCCAGGGGCATGGAGAAAAGGCTGCTGCACTAGGCAATGTGAAAGCAAAGCTCGGCAGAGTGGGATCTGACTGAATTGCGGTGGCGCGACAGAGGGAAGGAGTACGAGGAGACAGGAATAAGGCTGAAGTTTCAAGTCAAGTTGAATAAAAGGAGGGGATTTTTTTAGAGAACAAAGATAAGTATAGTTTAAAACATCCTTGGAAAACTAACTGGGGGATGGGTTTTAAGAGGCTACTTGTCATTTCCTACCAATGTGACCATTGCCACTCAGATTTCTATCCAAGACCAGCTGCAGGGGAGAGGTTTTAATCAGGAGAGAAAGAAGGGAACCAAAGCTGCAGAGCACGAGCTGCGGTGGGGAAGGAAGGCAGGTGGGGTTGGGGACTGGAGAGCTGAGACCTGGGAGAAGAGGGCAGAAAGGCATAGAAAGACAAATGCACTGTTTGTCTGTAGTGTCCTCTTAGATTCTCAACCTTTTGTTTTTAGTGTATTATCGGGTGAAATAAAGAATATTTCTAAACAATGGACTGCATGATAATATTTTTGTAAGAAGAAATAATATGTATTCCCAGGCATAGAAAAAATACAGGCTATATAATTCATGTTAACAGTAATGAGATTGTGGATAATAAAAATTTTCATCCTTTGTATTCTGAGTTTATCTGCATTAAGCATGTATTAGTTTGCTATTTCAAACATGAACTGCTATTAGAAGGAGAAAGAGAGGAGGAATTATCCCTGCTATAAAGTGCTTGAAATCTTACGAAAACACAGACACACACACACATGTCCGCACGCATGTGCACACACACACATGCACCAAAATTTATGCTATTGTTTTGTGACACTTAGAACACACAGTCTAATAAAAACAGATGTGCAAACAAACCTTTGGCAAGTGACACATTCAAAGACTGGGGCTGCCCATAGCTGATTACATCTCTGGTGTGTCAGAAATAAGGTTTTAAGTTCAGAATGCTTGCTAACAAAAATCATTACAATGCACAGGCTAGGTTAGAGGAAAATAGCCTAAAATTTGGATACATTTAAAAGAAAATGTTTCAATGTGTTTATATTCAAACTCAGCCTCAAAGAAGTAACCTTTTAACTTAAGAGTCATTTTGGACAGCTAGTCTTGAAATTGTCTTGTATAGAAGACCCAAGTGCTTGTGACTATGGAAAATATGTTACTTTTTTCTTGTAGCCAGAATATGCAGCAAATAAGAACCCTTTAAGTGATTTGGCCAGAAACTAATCTTCAGACTCTTTTCATGTAGGAACTTAACTGTTTTTGCTTTTCTACCTTTCTTTGATTCCTGAGAAACATAGATGGCAGATATTTCCTTCAAAAACGATTTGAAGATTAAGCCCCTCTTACCACTAGAAAAGATGCATTTGCTGTTTGGTCACCAGAAATTCAAGAAAGGTAGGGTCTGTAGGAAAAGGCAGAGTGGCTTATAAATGTGGTAGGCGGAGGGGGCATTTGAACTGGGCTCTAGAGAAAACAGGTCAGCGTGTCCAGGCGAGTGAAGGAAGGAGCTGTTTTCCCCGGCAGTGTTCAGGGACAGTGACGAGTCCCCAGAAAGAGCGACTATGGAAGTGGGACCACAAGTACAGGAGTTCCCCAACCACGGCCTTGACAAGACAACAGCCATCTTAGGGGCGATCAGTATCCATGTCATAAATAACCATGCCTTACTTTTACTCTCCGCTTTGTTCTTTCTTCTTACCCCAGAACCTAGAAATATCCCTGAGTGGGAAAGGAAGTCCCCAGAATAACTGAAATTGTATTTACACTATATCCCAGGGAGATAGGGACTTGGAGTTGAAATTAAGTAAGATCACAGATACTATATTTTCTTGCACACCCGAGTTTAAGCCAAAATTACTGAAAGGATGATCCAGTGATTCCTTCTTTGCAATGTGTATACATTTGATGAAGACATAAAAGAACATACACGTGCTCTGCCTGCTCAGATGGCTGTGGCATGGCCGAGGCATTCATTTGTCCAGCTGCAGGGGACAGGGGCAGCTGCTGAAAACTCACAACTGCAATCCTGCCTGTGGATTGTCCTGTGCCTTAGGAGGCAGCCTTGGCCACCTCACACAGGTGCTTGAGTGCACTAATGGACAGATGTAGGGATTCAGGGGCCCAGTCCTTCTCAATCAGTGATAACTCTAAGGACCATCTCAGCTTCAGGCTCTCAGGGAGCGCCGAGGTCTCTGTTGCACCTAAGCGCATCTTACCTCAACTTCCCCGCTTCCCTCACCTCCTTACAAATGTTCTCAACTTCATTCCCCAGTAAGCTTCCTGGGGGCAAACCTGACTTAAATCCATGAGTTTGTTCTCAGCAAACTGGACTATGGACAATAAACATCCTTAAACCTTTCTTTTTGAACAAACTCAATAATTCTGCCTAAACACAGACACCAGGTACCTTCAGATGTCTAGCCTTTTTAAAAAAATTACTTAAAAGAAGTGGCTTTGGGTATGACTTTTCTTCAATAAGAAGAATTTTTAGAATGCCTTAAGAATCGAAAATTAGAGGGAAGTACAAACTCTGGGGCCATTCCTAAGTGTCCTTCTCTGATGGACACAAGCCGGAGCTGCATTCCAGAAGCTTCGATTTAACACATCATGGTTGCCATTGACAGAGCAACTGCCAAACACCAAAGAAATATAATGATGAACTAAGAAGATACTGATTTATGGAATTTTTATAGCTCCCTTTAGAACAAAAGGATCATGTTTTCATCAGATACTCTTGAGGTGTGGATGGAGTTTGGTTCCATTGCTCTGGGCTGATGGGAAACCAGTTGTTTTATGCTGGACCCACGAGTTTGCTTTGGCGGCACGTATACCATGCTGAACCCACAATGGAGAGATTAGCAAAGAGAAAGTAATGAGTAAGTACTTATTTGTTATTCTGTGTACTATGATTTAATGCCAATTCTGTTCATTTTCCCAAATCCCTTCTTAACTAAAGCATTAGAACCATGGGATTGAGGATATTGGGTAAGGAGAGATTCTCTCTAGAATTGTTATTGGAGCATTTTTTCTTCATTGCTCACAATATTGTAGCCACCAATAGAAGAAATCCAAGGTTGCAATTTAAGGGAAAAAGTGGCTATTACAAGAAATTTCTTGTAGTTAGTATTTTAAAAAAGCGTATAAGTATTAGGTAGAAATTTCAATATATATATTGAACTCAATCATTAAGACTGAGGAAAATGCTACTAATCTTAAGCTTTAAACATATATTGAGCCTTTACAATATTAAAGATAATGATCAGATCTAAATATAGAGTTTGGAATTTTAATTTTTAATCGGATTTTTTGTTTTTAATTGAAAAACCATTGTAAAGATGTTTCTGCCTTGAAAAAAAAATTCAGTGCTGTGTATTCTGCCTGTCCACACTTTTACTAAGGTAAGGGAATATAGTTAAGAAGCTAGCTTGGCCTCTTTGTGGTAACATATTTTGAGAAGAGAAACTCAGATTTTACACTGGGGTAACCAAATCCCAGCTTGATTTGGATGACACAAAGGTATCTGATTCTAAGTGACTCACTTAGGTAAAACCAATGCTATCTAATGACTGCATCACCAGCTGGACACAATTTCCTACCTGCACTTAATGCCTCTCTGTCAGTCCAAGGGCGACAGAATAATGTAGCACAACCTGGATTCAAAAGACTGCTGGTCACTTTCCCAGGGTTTCTAGGCCAAAGGTACAATATGAACCTGACAATAGCTTTGTTTGTGTAGGTGTTGTTTTTAAGAAAAGGTATAACAGAGAGACACAAATTTGGGGGGGGGGCGGGGAGGTGCAGGGAATCAAACTCAGGACTTATGCTTGCTAGGCAGGTGCTTGTGCCGCTGAGCTATATCCCTGGCCTGAGAGACACAAAATTTGTGGAACTCCAGAGAAATGAAAAACCAAGATTTAGGCTGTAAACATTTAGTTTTTAAATGTAGCTCACAGGGTGCTTGCCACAGAGGGAAAAAAAGATGTCGAGTGCTTCACAAATATAGCATGAGGGAAAAGTGAGAATCCTCTTTCAGGTTTGGGGCTGTTATGGACTCAGCTGTGTTTCCCAAATTCATATGTTGAGCCCTGAACTCCAGTGTGACAGTATTTAGAAACAGAACCTTTGAGGAAATACTTAAGTTTGAATGAAGTCATTAAAGACAGGGACCTAATATGATAGGACTAGTGTCCTTGCTAAAGAGGAAGCAGCCCAAGGGACCCTCTACTAACTTGCATGCGGATAAAAGTATGTAAGGATACAGTGAAAAAGTGGCTGTCTCTAAGTTCAAAAGTAGGCTCCCTACAGAAACCACCATTGCTGGAACTTTGATAGTGGACTTCTAGACCCAGAATGTGAAAACTATATTTATGTCTAAACCACCCACTCTGTGGTACTTTATTACTGCAGTGTAAGCAGACTAATATAAGGGCATTGGCTATATGTTCTAGGAGTTTGTCAATGCACTAGCATGACCTTGATGATCAAGGCATAGGAAGAGTATCACCATACTTTTCTTCTGCTATTGCTAGGAAAGTTACAGCGTTTGAGCATTATCGTTTTCCTCAGTTGGTTTCTGTGTGCCATTTGCTCATTCATTGGATGGTATATTAATGCAATTCACTTTGAAATCGGTCTCTAAACATTCAGTTTTTCTGTAGTCAACCTAGGTTAGGATATACGTATTTTCATGGAGAAATGCTAACATTTCAATAGCTTGAGATAACCACCAGTCCAAAGACTGACCAGTAAGTTGGTACAATTCTTATTCTAAGGTTGACCTTTGTAAGTGTTCCATCACTTTGCTGATGTGACTCTGTAGCTGGGGCCACAAAATGTGAACTTCTTGTTCTTGCACCAGCCTTGACACACCTAATCCTAATAAACAAGAGAGCTCACTTTCCTGTCACTAGTGGGCTGGCATCCAATATCCCAGTCACTCTTCATCTGTTCCCTACTCTGTTGTGACTGTTGTTTATTCTTTCCCCCTTATGCTTTGTGCTTTTGCACTCAGAGAAGACCAGTGGCCCGTGGAAGGGGCCAGGTGCTCTGGAAGATGAACTGAAGAGCCCGGAGCCTCGGCTTCTGCTGCTGAGTTGGGTACATCACTTCACTTGCTCTTGATTTTGTTTCCTCATCTGCAAAGGGAAAGCACACATATGAAGCAGTTCCCTTTCCTAGCACTGTAAGTTATATATTTTATATAGTTTAGAAAAGCACCATCCTGTGGTTTACATATAGTTAAAATTTTAAGGATGAAGATGGAAACTGATTTTTTTTAGAGCCAAATGCTGATTATTATACTGGGAGCTCCCAAAAATACACTCAGGGTCCATGATTCTGAAGAAGGACCCCCAGGAAGCAGAATATAGTCATAGTTATGGCAATGATTGATTGTAGCAAAGGGAAAAGCCACATGGGTGAGGTCCAGGGGAAGCTTCCAACGAAGAGCCCTCTCCAGAGGAATCGCATGGGAGGCACTTAGTTCGTCCAGCAGTGAAATGTGACAACATGTGTGAAATGTCAGTCAAGGAAGCTTGTAACAGACAATGCTCAGTCTTCATTGGGGAATGGTCACAAAGGCAGTTTCTGCCTGTCATGAAAACTCCAGATCCTTAGAAGTAAAGCAGGTGTCCAGCAGAAACTATATTGTTTATGCAAACAGTTTAAACACAGAGGACCACCTTATCAGTTAATGGTGGTGGGAGCCCTACTGAAATCTGAATTCCCAGCGGCAGTCAAGGACCAAACTCCTAAGTAGGCTTTTCAAAGGACAACTGTCAGACATGCTATATCAACTCTTTCCTGCACAGTAGTGGAGGGTGTTTCTTTCTTAGATTACTCTTGAAAACAGTCACTTGCCTGCTACACTGAGCTTTGTAAAAGTCAGTATTAAGTAAGAACAATATTTTCCCAACTAAGTTTAATTTCTCCCACCAGTAAAGTGATATTTTCACTAAAGAAAACCTGGAAAATGAAGTAGAGAAAAAAAAGAATCTTACCTATGGGACTAGTTTTGAAACATAATTATCTCTAGTTAGTCATCTTTCAAATATTTTGGACATGATTGTTGAAATGCCTATTTAAACTACACTGTTTTCATTTTTATCTTACAATATAGAAAAATATAAAGTGACTTCATGACATTTTGCAGAATCGTTTGTAATCCTTTTACCATTTTTAAATACTATAAATGTCAATGTCCCTTTTACCATTTTTAAATATTATAAGTAAACCCTGATGAATTTCTTCATCCTCAAAAATCTTTGCATTTTTGGAATTATTACTTGAGAAGAAGTCTTTGAAATGAACTTACCAAGCCAAAGGTTATGAACTTTTCAAAGGTTTTCATTAGCCCTTACCGATGTCTCTCCAAGGGTTGTAAAATTTGAGCATCTACTTGCGAAGCATTTCTGTAAAGTGAAAAGATGCTTTCGTTTGTTTTTCTTCCAGTGCATTGCTGTGGTTTCTTTTCCCTTTTCATTTTCCTCCCTTCGGTACAAAACACTGCCCCCCCCCATGTTATCTAATTATTCCACCACCAGGGCACAGCTTTGGACAAAAGCACTGCATTCATAAATCTCTTTTAAAAGCAAGATGACCACACAGGAATTTTCATCATGCCTTATCACCATCTCATGCACCTGTTTCCTGAGCAAACGCGGTGCGAGTCCTTCAGGTCCGGCCTGATGCAAGGGAGGGGTGAGGGGGAGGGCAGGAAGAGTGGGTCTCGGGCCATTGCTGGTGTGTGGCTGGATTGCTGGAGGGTGCACAGCATAAGTGCACCGGGAAACTGGGAGAGAGAAAAACAGGTTCAAAAACACTGAGTTCGAAAATACACTGAAAAATCTGACACACTCTTTATGAGAGTGTTGGTCAGGAGCAGAAGTAAGCCATCAGGAGGCAGAGCAGGACAGAGTAGCTGCATTGAGAGGTGGATAGCTTAGAGCGAAGAGCTTGTGTCATTGCCTACCAAGTGGCAACGTTGAGCAAGTCCCTCAATAACCCCTGCACCTTGGTTTCCTCACTGGTAGAGGAAGGATAATGGAACATCCCTAACCTACCTAACAAGGCTTCTAAGAACCAATCAAGACCAAACTTGGTAATAAATGCTCAGGAAATCACTATGTACGGTGCTTGGTGCCCGGGTGTCTGAGTCAGTGATCACTAAAACTAACAGAAATGGTAGGAGCGAAAAGCTCTTATGATCTTGCAGAGAGGTAAAGAAGCATCAGAGCCCTTTACCCCCTACGAAGCTCAGTTTTAAAATTCACACAGTCATCAAGTCCTAGAAAAGACAGTTTTAAAGTGGTAACAAATACTATTCTGTTGCCAACAATCTAGTCTTATTGTAGTGAGAATATTTTTTAATTAGAAGATGGTCCTGTTGTACCCTGATACTTGCTGTTTTTAACCAAAAACTCATATATTCAAATGATCTACTAAAACAAATCTCTTGTTGAATTAGCAATAAATTTAGCCAAGGAGTGAGTTCCTTGGGAGGGATTATTTAAGGTTTCCCAGAATCATAAAAGTTATGCATGTACAATTTAGAAAGCTCAAAACAAATGTAAAGAACCAAAATATAATTTCACAAAGGCAGTTATCATGAATAATAACCATTACTTCCTACTTTTTCTGGTGAGTTTTTAACCACCATTTATTCTTCAAGCAAGATGGCAAAATAGCAATTTTGTGTTGGCATGACACAGAGCTTATTCAAATCTTGTCTCTGTCACTTGCTAATTATGCCATGTGAACCTACTTTCCTCATCCACAAAATGGAGAAAATAATGCTTTCTAAGTCAAGATTCATCAAAATAGAATGCACAAAGAATTGAGATATACTGGGGGCTGGGGGTATAGCTCAGTGGCATAAGCGCTTGCCTGGCAAGTGCAAGGTCCTGAGTTTGATCCCCGGTATTGGAAAAAAAATAAATAAATAAATAAATAAATAAATAAAATAAAAAAAGAGATGTACATAGATCAGTTTGCAGAAGCTGGTGTGTACACAAAACTATGGGACATATCTAGCAAACAAGCAAGGGTTCAAATTATTTATAAGCAGCATCGCAAATAATTTTTATTTGTATGGATAACAGAACTTACACACATTGCCACAAATGTGCATGTGGAGATGCTTTCTGAGCAACAGATTTCTATTGTAGGTATTCAATAAAACAGTAGGGTCTGAGATTACCATTTTCATGCTGAACTTCCAGAGGTCAGAGAGGCTCAGCAGTCTTCACAGAAGGCAGAGAGGCAAAGCAACCATGAAAGGCAGCAGCTTGTCAGTACTTAGGGCGTAGTAGATATGAAAATTTTATTGAGGATTTATTCTGTGCTTTCTTTAAAAATAATAAGAGTATAGAGGTGTCAGTGCAATTTAAAATAAGTCTCATGCACAGGGTTGGAATTGAACAGAACAGTTTCTCTCACTGCTCCACATTGACTGAGCACCTACTATGTACTAGAGCATTCCATGGAGACTAAAGATACAAAGATAAATGAGGCTGATCCCTCCAAGGAATTCCCATGTTCAGAGATGGCTTCTCATTATGTGAACTCAAAGCCCCTCCTATCCCAGTACAGTCACCCAAGGTGCTTCTGAAAAATAAAGCGTGTGTGTGTGTGTGTGTGTGTGTGTGTGTGTGTGTGTGTGAGATAAAGATTGTTCATTCCTTTCCTGGGAGTCCCTCCTAATGCAGAATGCCTGGGAATCTCTAGCATTCATTACCTCTGCACTGAATGGTCAGGCACTCTGGAATTTAAGAATTTCCAAAGGGGACACACTAGCAACAACTGATTGTGGAGTACTACACCAGTGCAGTGGCTGGCTCAGCAGAAGATAGGAGGTTATGAGTTGGAACTTTGGAAGCTACCAGGCCTAGACTCAGCTGCCAACTAACTGGGACTTTCCTGGAGCTTTCCAGTCTCACTGAGCTTCATTTAATCATTTGTGCAATGGGTTTAACGTTGCCTACCTTACAATGGTGTTGCATTAAATGAAATGATGTTCTATATGAAAAATGCTTAATGCACTGCCTTGCTCAAAAGACAGGGCTTGAAACATAATGGTCATTGTCTCATCAGCCCAAAAAGCAGACAGAGCCACATCCCAATCTAGGTCCTACTATGGTATTGATCCCACTCCAGGGACACATCACAGTCCTTTCCAGAGGGACCAAGGACATCCAAAGCTCGGCCAAAATCCCATCTCTGGAACCTGGCCATTCACTTAACAGCAGCTAAGGGGTGAAGTAATGGACCCCTTTGTCTCACAGCCAGCCTCCCTACTTTCTTCTTCCCTTCTTCTACTCTTTTTTCCCTCTCTGTCCCCATTTAGTGGAAAATGCGCGGCACTCCAGGAGACTGCAGTGGCAGAAACCTGTCACCAGTTTTGCCAGCTCTGGAAATGGCAGATGGCTGCAGCCTGCAGCTTCTCGCTACATCCGAGATGTCTTCATCTGTCCTCCCAGGACCCCGCAAAGTGCTTTTGGCAAAAACAGGAGGAAGGAATAAAAAGCCAGTGTGAGGTGCCACATTCAGAGGGGCTTTTATGGCTTTGGATGTGTAATGATGGTTTAATGGCAGTCAAGAGGCAGGTAATTAGGAGCAAGCCGTTCTGATCACCCTTGTACACAGCCCCAGATAGCTCCACAATACTCTCAAAGCCTTGTTTGCTTTCTGTGAGGCAGAAATCCCACAAGGTCTGCACATTGCCAGCTGTCGAGCTAACGAACAGCCAGCGTGCTCCTGAATGGGAGCGCGCAGCCTGGCGAGGCTCCCTAAGCAGCCCTCGCCGCTGTCTTCGCTGTGTGATTGCCTTTATCTAGCCCATGCAGGAGCCTCTCCTAATCACGGGGCTGCTTGCCTCCAAGGGTCAAACCCAGGACCATCGCTACCTAAACAAACAACGACGATGTCACCTTTGGGGAAGACTGATAAGCAGTTGGCAGGCAGGCCACGGCAAGAGAAGACGCCAGCAGCCAGCAATCTGCAAAGGCTGTAAATATATTACACTCTCAGCAGGGAGACGGGCAATATAGCCACCAAGAGGCCTTTGTTTAATGAGCTGTCAGAAAGCAGGCATGAAATTATGTTTGAAAACATGTGCAAGCTGCAGAGACAGAGCGGGGGCCTGTAAATGGCCCTCTTCCTTCACGGTGGATGTTTGGAACATCTTATCAGTCTGAGAACTGTCATCGGATGAAAGCTATCATTAGCAAACTAATGGTGTTTGAAAGCTACAAATTTTTCTCTCTCTTCTCCATTTTTGACTTAAATGGATTATAGAAAAAAATCTTAATGGTTTTTTTTTCTTTCCTTGGGATTTTGGTAAACATGCAAATTGGAAGGGAACCAGAAACAAACCGCAAAAAAGTATCTCTGGAAGAGCGAAAAAACAGTTATACTTGGAGTCTCCACTCAGAATAGTGAGCTTATATTCTTTGCAGTTCTGCAGAGACCATTCAGAGAACTCTAATGCAACTCCAGCTAGCATTTTATTTCAATCAGGCCCATAAAAGAAAGCATAAATATAAAATGAATTGCTCGCCTATAATCTGAGTGTTAAAATTAGTGGGGTAGGTATAGTAGCACTTCTACCACATCAGCTATCAAATAGTACAGAATGATTTTCCAAAGACTTGAAATTATTCTTGTGGGTCACATGATTGAGGAGTTTATTTCTATTGAGGGTAAAACTTAAAGACTTTAAAAAAATCTGTCTGGATTTAGAAGCACGGCTGATTCAGGGCACATTTGGGCCCTAGTTCTCAAACTCAAATATGACACATAGAGGCTTGGTTGCCGTACATGGATATTTTTCCTTCACTGCCCACCAATCCTATGTTTCTCCTCTGCAATCAAACCAGGCAGCCACAAATGACTCGCACAAAACCGCTTTGCCACCCAAAGGCCCCAGACTAGGCAGTCGAAGTCGATTCAGGAGAGGTGGCCAAATTAGCAGGGTATGGAGCCTCTTGGCACTCATTATGGTCATGAATTGAACTCTGGCAAACTGCTGCCTTCCAATTTTGAGAGAAGGAAAAATGAAAGATTTAAATATGGAATAGGGAAGTTAGATTGAAAACATAAAGGAAGGAAAGTTAAAGAAACAGAAATTACAATCAGGAGAAAAAGGAGAAAAGAAAAAACTACTTTCCGCTTCGCAGCAAACGGCACGAACTGACATTCACAGCATTTGTGTCCCTGTTCTTTATGCTGATCCCATTTGTAGAGGGGAGATTTGAGAGCAACGTGCCAAAGTGCCCCAGCTAGTGTGCATAAGAGCCAGCAGCGGGCCAAGGCCTAGCACCCAAGGTCACCTTCTCCCACTGAGCAGGATCTTGGAAAGTGTTGCCTGGCTCTTCTTACCCGAGCATTCACAAAGATGCCGCCCGCAGAGGCTGACAGGGGGTAGAATCTCAGTCTGTGTTTGATGGCGGAAGGCAGAGCTCTGGCTCGCAGAGGAGACAAGAATCAAGACAAGCGCAAAATGGGAGGAAGCACAAACATCCCAGGGTGTGGTTTGTGTCCCAAACAGGCCTGTGAGGCCACCAAGCGCTTCTCAGTTCTCCAGGTGGCGAGAGGGGAGTAATAGCTTGCTAGAGCTGAAGCTGACCAGAGTTCTAGGGTGGTGGAAATTTTCTCAGCTGTTTGGACTCTTTTCATCACCTGTAGACTAGAAAAAAATTTACTGTACAGTATTCTAGTCCAACACATACAGAGTGAGCTGATATTATGCTAAATACTATACAGAATGTTAAAAAATATGTAATGGGGCCTTTTCCCCCCATCTTCCTTCTTCCCCCGGTTTGCCAACCTTTTCTCCATCTGCTCCCCACTTTCCAGTCAGCTGCTCGAACCTCCTATAGGGCCTGAGGCAAGGGACAGTGATAGCTTGCCAGGAAGACTAGGATTTGTTCTTCAACATTTCCAAGGACTTATATTTATTGAATGCCTACTGTGTGCAATAATCTCACCAGTGCAAAAAAAAAAATCACCTTGATATTTCTACTTATTTATTGATTCTTTTAAGTTTTCAGGATCCATATGGTTCAGAACTTTCTCCTACCCATCACCAACCACCTAATACCCTACTCAGAGATAACCTGTGTTATCAGCTTTTTCACCACCACTTGAGGGTATCTTTAAAAAATTATATATATTACTTGGGTGTGTATGTATAATATGTATATATATTATATATAATATATATAATATATATACCTAGATGTTTAAGATTTTTATGATGTCAATTTTCAGCATTTAAATCTCTGATGCCATTGGAATGTGGTCCAGTTTGAGAAGTGGCATATAGATTCACCCTAATCATTTTTCCATACTACCCACTTATTCAAACATTGTCCATTGTGCAGTCAACTTGCTTCCCAATGATTTGAAATGCTATCTTAATCACATCCTGATTTCCTTAGGTGTACATATATTTGCTAGATACATGTTGTAAATGTCTATGTGTATTTGGGCTGCTTATAGGTTTACTATTTTGTTACATGGATGTGGTATTTGTGTGCTGACACACTGTTCTAATTATGGTAGCTCTCAGGTATATTTCAATAGCTGAGCAGGCCAGTTCTATATTGCTATTTTCAGAGTTTTCTTAGATATTGCTTATTTGTTTTCTCATACAAAATCTGGAATCATCTTACTCAAAAGTGACTCAATATTTTCAATATGACTTGTTGAATTGATAAATTAACTTAAAATAATTAACATATTGGTCGCATTTAGTATACCCTTGCTTTTGCATTTGTTGAAAACTTTTGTTTATTATAAACTAAAGTTTGTTTATTATAAACTAAAGTTTATTTTTAAATATGACATATTTGTTGCAGGTCCTGCAATTAGGTTTTTAAAAATATTCTATCTTCTAACTGTTGATTGTTAATAAAGAATTTTTTAAATTACCATGTTAACTCTGTATCCAATTATTGCTTATTGTTTACAATAAGTTTCTAATGAATGCATTTAGATTTTCCAAATGTGCAACCTTACCATCCAAAAATAATAATTTTACATTCTGCTTTTAAGGATTTGGACCTCCAGCTTCTTTTGTTTATATAACTATATGGGTTAAATAGTAAAAATGGAAGTATTTAGAATGAATCTTGAATGGATGTTAAATTTTAACAGATGCTTTTTCAAAATCTATAAAATTATCATACAATTTTTCTCCTGGAATCTATTTACATGGTCAATAAATTAATAGCATCCTAAAACAGATTCTGCCTTGCATTCCTGGAATTAAACCCATGTGATCACTAGGCAGTGATTTTGTAGGTAGTGTTTTTGTCATCTTTATTTTCAGGGTATTTTCGTTTGTTTCTTCCCTTTTACCCAAAAGTTATTTAATAATATGTTTTTAATATCTGGGAATAGAAACATTTTGTTTTATGATTATACCCCTGTTTTATTGCCTTGTGACTAGAGGCTATTGCTTGTGCTAGTTCTAATTTGGAGGATTTATTGAGATTTTCATAGACAACTATCTCACTAATGTGTAACTCCTCAAACTTTAAGTCTTCTCTGGATTTGCTCTTAGCAAATGACCTTATTTCCTATTTCACCGGAAAACAAAATGGAAGCATTTGGAGGAGAATTTCCAGCTCCTACAGCAATATCTTCCTGCCAACAAAGATCTGTACCTGATACACTGTTCCTTCCACCCCACCCTAACCTGTTATAGATTTAGCTATGCTCCTACCCAAGCCCAGCTTTTGCATGTATATTAGATATTAACCCTACTTGCTTCCTAAAAGGCTTTGCCCCAGTAATTCTCCCTGCTTTACCCTGAATTGATAGTATCTGTTCTCTACTTAGTTGTTCCCACCAGCACACAACCATAATATTGTCTCTCTTGCCTTAAAATTGAAAATACAATGAGTTTACTTCTCAATGAGTTTAAAACAAAACCGAGTTTACTTCTCCTCTCATCACCAACTTTACCGCCCCAGCCCAATCCTTAGAGCAGAACTCCTTAAAAGAGTGTCCAATAACAATGCTTCCATTACCTCTCTCTGCAAAATTAGTCCACTCCAGTGGGAAGTTTAGACCCCACTCCGCTAGACCTCGGCCTGTCAGTATCACCAGTGACTTCCATGTCACAATTCTGTGTCAACTTCTCACCTGACCTATCAGCCACATCCTGTCAGAGCTAGCCACTCCCTTCTCATGGGAATGAATTTTTCACTTGTTCTCTGAGGCACTACACATTACATTTTCCTTCAACCCTTCTGGTGACTCTTTCTCAACCCCCTTTTCTGGATCCCTTTGCCCCTTAACTTCACAGTACTAATGTGCCCCCAGGCTCAGTTCACAATATCTTCATCTCTTCTCACCATATACTCACTCCCCTACCGATTCACATCGTTTTGTGGCTTTAAATACCATCTATCTTCAAATGATTCTCCAATGTGTACCTTCTGCTGTGAGCACTGCTCTGAATATTAGCTCAAATATCTGCCAACTTTTTATCTCTCCTTGGATGTCTGATGGATGTCTAAAAATGATCATGCCCCAACCTGAAATCCTGATCTTTATGTACCGAACCTGTGTACTCATTGTCTTCCCTTACTCAGTCAAAGGTACCTGAAACCTGATTCTGGAAAGGCTTCAGCAGCTAGAAGGGATGTATCTTTGTGCTAAATGAATGTCTGATATAGCTATAGCAAGGGATGACTTGTCAAGAAGTGGTGAAGAGAGTGTCTCTATGTTATGAAATCCCTCAAGGCATGAACTAACCTTCACATGTAAGGTCCTTGTATCACCTCTCCTCAAGTATTCTGACCTGCAAAAGATCTTATCTCTCTATATTTGGGGACTAATTGCTTTTCTAATTAAATGCAGATGGTTTGTTTGTGGGGTTTGTTTCTTTTCTCTTTTCTTAGCTGCCTTGTAACAGCTGTGGTCTATTGCCAGTGAGTTATCAGTGGACAGACATGAGATTCCTTTATGATGTTAAATGACATATCACAGTGTTTCTTCCACAAACTACAAAAGCTTAACATCATGGAAAATATTAAATCTTGTGCAATAGTTGTCCATTTTATAAAATCCACATAGATTTCTGAAATATAATGCACAATGTCTTTTTGGCCATTTTCCTAACATATGCTCCATTTCATGCAAACTCTGTTCATAAAACTGGATGATCTTCAGTCTCAAATTTTTTGATAGTGAACAACATTGAAACTTAAATATGACCTTAACTGTTGGAACAGTGCGCTTATATTAGTAAGGAACAATTAAATTAAAATGAAGGCCTATCAATATAATAATTAACTGAGGCAAAGGTCATCAATATATAGTGATACATTATAAGTGCATCACATTATGATTATATGGATTATTTATTAATTGCAATGGAAAGAATCAGAAGGTGTCACATAACCAACTGGTCCAAATTGGCATCATCAATAATGAGACAAACTGTCACTATATGTCTGATAAGAAAATGTATAACTTCATCTGTTTAGTAGTCTTTCCAAAAATGTTTAACCTAAATGTAATAATGTGGAGATAAAAGACCTAGTAATAATGATTCTATACAGCTACACAGGAAAGAATTCTTTAGTTAAGAATATATACTTAGGGTTGAAGTATCATAAGTGCAACTTATTTTCAAATAGCTCAGTTGAAGGGGTGGGGTGAAATGTTGACAACTGTTGAATCTTGATGAAGGGAATATAGGTGCTCATTGTACAATTGTTTCAAAATTTTTAGTAGATTTCAATTTTGTAGAATAAAAAGTTAAAGAAAAGTCACAAATTAGTAGTTCTTGGGAGTGAAGATGTTAGTTGTTATAGTCACTTGTCTCTGTACCTGTATTTGTAACCATATTTAATTGAAATTTATTAAAAATAACAAATGTGTCTACTTTAAAACTCCAGCAGAGCATGTTTTTCAAGATGGTAGATTTAAATGCCATTAAAACTCAAGATATTATTTGAACTAAAGAAATGAACACCAGGACCGTCCACATACTGTTTCAAGTTAGCAGGTTCAAGCATTCTTAAATCCTCCCCTCTTCTATTCTTCAGACCGCATATCTAATGAATCAGTCACCAAATCCTAATGATTCTCAAATCTCTCCAGAACTTAGCTTGTCCTCCGTATGTGGTAGGTACGGTGCCTACCAAGAAGACCCCACAGTTATACTTTCTGCTCTTATGCATGGTACACCTTTCCTCCCTTTTCCCTCAAGAGACTCTCCTCATTCAGGGATCAATTCAAGGTCATTTTCTCTGAGAAAATGGGAGTTTGTTGTATCTATTTGTCCCACTGCATTTTATTTGCCCTATAGCATGTCACTCAAGGACTCATGCTGTGCTCTGGCTGGATGTTCTTTTCTATCTCTCCACTAGGCTGTACCTCAAGCACCTCTGTATCTCAGAGAACAGGCACATAGATGGTGCTCAATGAATGCTTATAGGAATTAATGAGGGAACCGATGAAGACACAATACACTAAATGTGAGCTGAAATGGGAAACCACACTTTAACTACAACAGTTCCTGAAGTTCTACTGATCCAAATTATACAAGTAATGAGTTATGATTTTCATATTAATGCTTTGTAAGACAGTTAAGGCATGTACTGTGAGACTGTAAGAGGCTACCATTTTGAATACTGATCCTATGAAAATAACTCTATTGCAATTGAAAACATGTGAGTCAGGTATGAGTAGTAAGGAAATTTGTCTAACAGGGTTATCGGACATGTCAGAATCTTGGAATTATGAAGGCTAGAGAAATGAGATTGACTAGCGCAGGCATGATCCTCAAACTTCACACTCTTCCAGTTCAAGCCTCTAAGATTCCACCCTACTAATAACCGGGGGAATCACATCCTGTGACAGACCCTAGAGTAGTCACTTGTAATGGTTTCCTCATACTGTTCCTTTTAGACACTACTTAGGAAGGATGGGAAGCAAGATTCCAGCACTGTCACCTGTTCAAGCTCAGTATTTTAGTGAACTAGTGAAAACTCAGTTCTGTGACAGGTTTCCAGAGGCCTTCCTCAGGATCTCATATAGTAACACATAGGGATTTTAAAAAGTTTTTTTCTTAAGTAATGCATTTACAAGGAAACAACTGAGAATGAAAACCATATCTAACATTAAATTTAATTTCCAATATGAATGGTTTTAAAATGAAGTTCTTGTTTAATGGACATAGAATCTTAGTTTTGAGTGATATAAAGTTCTGGAAAGGAAGAGTGGTGGTGGTTGCAGAACAACATGAATGTGTTTGATGTCACTGAACCATATACTTTAAAATAATAATTTTATGATATATATTTTTACCTCAATTTTAAGAAATACAAAGGGAGAAACATCTTCAAAGTGAGAAATTTTAAGGTTTGTCAAGAGCTCTTTGACAAGTGGTTCAGGAGATTCTGGGCCTCCTCTTTCTTACCGTCCTAGCGTAGGTTCATTTATTTGTCACCCTTGCATGTCATCGCTCAGAGTCGGAGGAGGGGAGAGGTTCAGATTCCGAAATTTTTTCTATGGGGATATCTGTTTCAACAACATTAGGTGACACAAGGCAATATCATTGTCTTTGAAAAGACCCTGAGTCTTCCAAATTCAAGTCTCTGGTTTGTGCCAGGCAGCATCTTTTCACTATTTTTCCTTTTCATTTCTCTCCTCTCCTTGAGATAAGCACCCGGGAAGAAGCCTTGGTAGATTTGGGGTCCAAGGCTGAGCAGTGTGTTGGTACATGCTGCCTGACACTTCATAAGTATAATTTTGTTAAATGTTGAATGAATGTATTTATGCACAGGGAGGATGCTTTTTAAAAATGTTGCTTGTATGCTAAAAATGTAAATTTGATCAAGGATTTTCTTCCTGTATCTAAGAAATTGACATCTTTGCTTATAGCATTGGTATGTTTTGAGAGAAATTCATGAAAATTATTTTTTAAAAATACAGGTCTTTTCTAGAACATTCAGGAAAGTCTTTCTTCCTGTCCTATGGATTTTCTAAATTTCTCCATTTCACACTTGGTACCCTGGATTCTAAATTTCCTTGATGAACAGAACTCTTCCCCTTTAGAAGGTGCTTCTTCGGCATACACAGATATAATCCACATTAAATCTAAGACCCCACGGGGCTAAAGGCGTAGGTAGTCATTGAGTTATGGTGGTCATGTCATTCTATAATGGCCTTACATTACAGAATAATTGTCATGGATGTAAAGGGAGGCCCAGTGATGCATTTGAGTGTCCATTTTTGTTGGAAGAATCTGTAGCATGTTTTCCAGTTATACTCCAGTCTTGAAAAGATAATTCAAACTTTTCTCTCAATAAGATATTTCCCAAAGATCTTGACAAGGATGGTACAACAGCACTCTGGCTTCACATGATTGTTTCCTTCTCTCCTTCCCAGCATTTTGAACATAGAACTTTTGAAGATCTCTGAGAAATTCTTTCCCTGTACTGAGAATTTTCCCTTATTTTCCGATTTTAATCTATTGCATCTCATTATCAATACCACCACCAATAATAATAATAATTGTTTTTGTGTCTTGTCTTTGACTTTGTGTTTTTTGTTATTCTTTTTCCCTTTAAAATAAAATTTAAAATAATGACAACTTCTTTCTGTGTACTTTGCGTATGTGATCATATCTGAATTCTAAGAGCTGGGGTAGATATCACTAGTTGCATTAGCTAAATGTCAAAATTGAAAGGCAACAGAGGTTGCATGGTTTGCCCAGTCTCTCTAAAACTTTCCAGGGTGCTGCATTTGCTGCTTGAGATTTGATTGTACTGTGTGGGTTCAATTTTGGATGCGCTGACACTTAGCAGTTAGATTCAGGAGTGGGGATAATTTTCTTCCTCAGAATACTTTTCTTACTCTTTAGCCCTCTCTAGAAAGACCCATTTTCTCAGGATGGAAGGCAAGACTAATATAAATAATGTCTAAGGGGTCAGACCTTTGTCAGATGCAAAATACAAAGGAGCCATATGATGGTGAGCATCACTGACACCTCAAGAACACTTTCCCAACTCTGAACAAATGCGATGGGCATCGTTCAGGGGCACAGCACACTTGACAAAGGTTTCCATTATGTTATCCCAAATAACCTGGCTCCATGGGTGGCAGTAAACACTCTCAACAGAGAAATTCAGTATCAGCTGCAGGGGTTAAAAGCTGAAAATAAACGAACACAATATTTAACTTATTAGGAATTAGTAACCACTTTTATCTGAATTCCACTGAATAAAATGGAGAACCAGAATATATCCATCTGTTTTATTCTTTTTTTTTTTATTTTAGAAACATAAAAGTACAAAAACATATTGACAAACAGACACCCATTATCATAGAAAATAGTACAATCACAACTAATCTATAGACAAGGTGATATGGTCTCAACAGTAGTTGTTGCTTTATCCATTGATATCTTCGAATTGTAGATGTATGGACCCATATACAGACATGCAAATTTAGT